>OY804610.1:124200-384038 GCA_963680895.1 Fragum sueziense
TGATGATGATGATGATGATGATGATGATGATGATGATGATGATGATGATGATGATGATGATGATGATGATGATGATGATGATGATGATGATGATGATGATGATGATGATGATGATGATGATGATGATGATGATGATGATGATGATGATGATGATGATGATGATGATGATGATGATGATGATGATGATGATGATGATGATGATGATGATGATGATGATGATGATGATGATAAAACTTGTCTTACCTGCAACAGATTGTAGTACCAAAATCATGCAAATTGTTACAGACACGATTTTCTCCATACTTTTTTGATTTAGTAACACTTTGTATTTTCTAATTTCCTGTTCACTGTGTAGATCTATTTCCGACTATCAATTTTTGCTCATAAAACCGCTACTAAAACGTAAGCGCCCTTGTAAGTCGACAGGTTAATGCGTCAGATTCGTATCAGCAAAATTTTAATATACTTAAAAAAATTCTAAGCTTCCTTTCGGGGTTTACATCATCGTTATCCAAGGTTAAACTTATCTTTGTTCATATTAACCCTTAGCGAGTAAAATCAGATTTTCTTGTTACAAATACGCCACATAGCGGCTGAGCAGTTGTGCCACTGGTTGTTATTAATTAATTATAACACTTTTCCGTAAAATCCATATATAGCGAAAGAAGAACTACATCGGGTTTTATTTGCAGTAAAAACCCTATGTAATTATACTTTGGGTATACGCCAAAACGTCACGTGGCGTCAAGGTAACGTCAAATGACGTCACTTAAACGACAATGCGTTTCCTACGCCGAAAACTAGTTCATGGCAGAATTTTCACAAAATAACACATTTCTAATGTGCGTTTTTTATTTAGAGTGTTATAATGGAGATAATAACAAGTTTAGCGGTCTTTATTGCGCAATAAAAACCTCTGTGCTCTGGACTACATGTCAAGGCAAATACCTCGGCGCTGTGCGCCTCGGTTTTTACCTACACATGTAGTCCGTCGCACATCGGGTTTTATTGGCAATAAAGGACGCTAAACTTGTTATTATTTCATAAGTAGCAACCAATTAATCGTCGCGTTGTAAACGCTTTTGACGTTATTTCGTCCAAATATCGATAACGTCATCTTCTGCTTTTTACGCCATGCAGACGACAATTGGATCACCAAGGACAACTCTATCGAATCATACCTTGGATGCATTTCGTAGAACTACTTTCAGACTATGAATAGAATAGAATAGAACAACAATTCAAAACGTTCGTCTGTGACTAATGTCAACAATGACGCGACAATGATACTGAAATACAATGTTTGCAGTTCCAGTGTCCTCTCTTTTTAGAATGATTACAACCTGCAAGTCCCGCAAGTTGCCATGGTTGTGCATTTGGTTGACCTCGAAAACTACTTTATGAAGCGTAGCCACTTCCGGCTAAGAAATCCAATTTTTTTCAAGATTTCTTCATACACACACATCCAAGGTATGATTCGATAGAGTTGTCCTTGGTGATCCAATTGATGCAGACGAGTCATGTGCGCCGGCCATGACACAGTTGGTAGTGCATCTGCCTCTCATACGAGAGATCCTGGGTTCGATACCCGGCCGCGGCTAATACCCTTTCTGACAAAAATGTCACCCATCAATGGTTTGATATCGTGAACCTAGATGTGGGGGAGCAGCTGGAGGCTCGGTTAGGATGCTGTGGTAGTACTGGTGAGAGAAATACCAGGAATCCATGGGTAGGTGCTCCAGCCGCCGCGATATGACCTTAGTAGTTGAAAACGGCGTAAAACCCAAATAAACTGCGCCGGAACTAGGGGCCCGTATGATCAACGTTCGTACGATTATTTTTTGCGTAATATCTTGTAACAACAAACCTGACTGGCCCGGCCAATCTGATTTCTCTTGCAATCAGATGTCTTTCTACACACTTTACACATAAACGTGGTCTTAAGATAGTTTATAGTACGGACCCTGGCATTTTGAGAATGGGGTTCGCAAACACAACTATTGGGAGTGTCGTTTTCTAAAAATTACAAAATTTTGACCGAATTTCTAGATGAAAGTGAAATAATCAGTGTACAGAGTGAGGTTCGTTTGAACCCCCGCCCAAACCCTTCTAAATCCGCCACTGGACATGAATTGTTTACACTTAACAAGAAGATGCATCGAGAAATTAGATTGGAAGCGATAAGATCCCATCGAATCTAATGATAACGTTTATCACGGCACCAAAGCACAAAATAAATCGGTTTTAATCAACCAAGGCCTAACACAGACACATAAGCATACGTCAAGGATTTCGCCATTGGCTTGCGAAGATTTTCCAACCTAACATTGGTGTATGACGTACTAAATTGATCAAAAGTCTGTATTTTGCGTGCAGTTTTAGATATACAAGTGCACTTGTTTTTCTTTGTAGGCACACTTGTGTATATCATACGCCCAGGTTGCAATTTACAGGTACAAGCGTAATTTTACAAGTGCACTAGTACTTTACATACGATCGGGCGATATTAATAGAATATTTTGTCAACACCAGGCTGTTCAATCGGAGAGGCGTTTATAAATGTTTCTTTAAGATCGAGAACATGATGGATGGAACGTTAATTCTTATTGGATAATAGATGAAATACACATGCACTTGAATTTATATAAAACTTGGTTAAACATTACTTGTGCGCTTATAAAATTTACACGCGCACGTGTAAATTCTTACATGCGAAAAATTGAGATCACCTCCCAAATATACGCATGTACTTGTATTTTATAGGCGCACGCTGAATATAGACTTTTGACCCATTTGGTATGTCATATTGGCGGGTGTGATATTTTACAGCAAGTCGGTTGGTATTTCAACAGTATGAGCTCGATTTTATTTTGATCAGTCAAAAAAGCATTCGTTCATGCAATGACATATAACTTATTTCAAAAATAAGAAATTCCTCTTAGAAATTTTGAGTAGTATATGTACATTTACTTAATAACCCTTTACTTTAACGATTTTATCCTAAAAATCTGTTGTAAAATGAGTAAATGGATTGCAAATTTCGGATAAAGACTTTTTACCTCTATATTTTATACCCGTAAAATCTCACACCTTATGAATTTGTATTGTACCTTGCAATTCTTTTCTATCTCGACACAGTTTAAGATATTGTTTCTGGGTAAAAAGGTTTATGTAACTCATTAGGTCCATTCTTCGTCCAAATGAACCCTTTTCCAGGACAAACGTTGAATCAATTTGACAGAGGCCAAGGACATAGCGAAGTTGGTAGTGCATCAGCCTCTCACTTAAATCCCATTACCACACAATGACTCTTTTTGACTCCCCACAAAATAATGGTCATGGAAAACATCGTGGAAAATGAAGAAATTGCTTGTGACAAGCAATTTCTTCATTTCCCTCAATGTATTCCATCCAAAAAGACCCAAAAATTTAAAGTTTCGTTCACTTGAAATTGTCCTCTGCAGGATCTTTCAAATTGGACCAGTCTTAAATTTTGTCGTTTGGCAATGGGTTAAGAGATTCTTGGTTCAATTCCCGGTAGTGGAAAATATTTTTCTGACAAAATGTTCTCCTACCGATGGAGGTGAGAAGCTGGAGGAGGCTCGGTAAGCGGGTTGTGGTAGTACAAGTATGAGAAACGGCAGGAATTCGTGGTTAGGAGTTCCAGTCGGCAGGGCATAATCATAGCAGTTGAAAGAGGCGTAAAACCCAAATCAGTCAAATTAAATCAACATAATTTGCAGACCATACGATGGAGATAATGTTTTTCATATACTCGTAATTGAGAACAGAAAAGGCTCAAATCGCTGCTTTTTTAACGAAAACATCGTAACCGCAGCTTAAAACAAGCTGCACTTACGAGGTTTTCGTTTAAAAGCGATGAACTGTTGTTTGTCATTCCATTATCTCTCATTTATTCTTGAAACCTTCTCCAAAACCAGATGTGGTTTTACGTCCGTATTGGGAAATGCTTGAGAAAACATTGCAACAAAAAACGAAAATGATTATAGCCAGCATTATCTCTTTTTGCCACAATATTTTCTGTCTCATATTGTGGACAAATCATATCTTTATCGTCATACATTTTCTCGTCAACAACATTTCTCGAATTGAACTTCCTTAAGATATTGCCGTTTGTGGGAAATGTTAACGACGGTCATAATTATAATATCATACTTTAACCCTTTCCCTGGTTTTGACGTCCCTAATAGAAAAGGCTTGGGAAAACATTGAAACAAAAGAAGAAACTGCTGATAACCAACAATTTCTCCTTTTGTCTCAATATTTTCTATGTCACATTTCACACTAATCCTATCTTTAATAACATCCATTTTGTAATTTGTGGCAGTTTTTAAAGTGGCTCACCCTAAAATTTTTGCCGTTTGGTAAAGGGTTAAATAGAAAAAAAGTCACTGTACATATCGTCATATTTGTTGACCGGGAAAGGGTCAAGATGAGAACTAAATTTTAAGGATGTCAAAGTTTAAAGATGCTGTTGATGGAAAATTTCGTAGAGATAACGACTTGAATTATGCGCAATAATAAAGAAGGCATTCAGACCAAAGGACAAAGTAGTTGCTATCGGCATTTTTTCTTTTGTCTGTATATTCTACCTGCCTTTTCGTCAAATACGCCAAAGATTCAAAAATCGGTCTTGTTTAACCCCTTCCCAAATAATGACTGGTTTTGACGTCCTTGATAGAAAAGACTTGATAATCAGCATTTTCTCACTTTGCCTCAATATTTTCTGTGCTATTTTGTACACAAATCATGTTGTTATTAACGTCTATTTTGTTGTCTGCAGCAGCTTTCAAATTGAATTACCCTTAAATTTTGCCGTTTGTGAAAGGGTAAAAAAAGAATTAAGGGGAAAAGATCACGATTCAACAACAACAACAACAACAACAACAACAACAACAACAACAACAACAACAACAACAACAACAACAACAACACCAACAACAACACCACCACCAACAACAACAACAACAACAACACCAACAACAACAACAACAACAAGTAGCCGCGTGCGATTTAAGCCGGTATAATCCGAGTCTTCTCTGATGTAAATACGCTCTTTGATATTTTGATTTTTCGCTATTTACAAAATAGCGAAAAAATAGCGAAAAATCAAAATATCAAAGAGCGTATTTACATCAGAGAAGACTCGGATTAAAGCCGGTAGAGCTCTTCATGAAGTGGTAGCGCTAGTCTGGTTCCCGCCTTTGATACACTACGTTTCTTTTCTACAACGCAGTGTATCAGAGGCGGGAACCAGACTCTTCTAGAAGAGCTCTACCTGCCTAAATCGCACACGGCTAGTGTGACTTCTTGGGACCTAAATCTTTCCAGTATTTTTTTAGTTCAAATAGTTACATAAGGTGTACATATATTGCCGAAAAGTCTGAATCGAGCAGACCATTTGTTTGGTGTATATTGAACTGGGAAGGGGTAATATCGTTAGGTTACGGCAATCCTCGGCAATATTCGTTATATGAACCAATCCGAACCAGTCGTTCATCTTTCTTAAATGACATTTTTTAGCTCGCCCGGGGCGATAGTCTCGGAAGAGCTATTGTCATTCCCCCGGATGTCGGCGTCGGCGTCAGCGTCCGCAAAAACTTTAACCTGGCCCATATCTCACAGCCTTCATATTTCACCTGTGGGTATCTCTAACCAAGACCTTTAATTTGAGACCATGACCTTTCACCTTGTGACCTTGACCTTGGATTTTGACCCACTTTTTGACCGTTTTAAAAAAAACCTTTAACCTGGCCTATATCCCTATTACACCTACAGCCTTCATATTTCACATGTAGATACTTCTTACCAAGACCTGTCATTTGGGACCATGACCTTTGACCTTGTGACCTTGACCTTGGAGTTTGGCCTACTTTTAAAAAACTTCAACCTGGCCCCAAAAAACTTTAACCTGGCCTATATCTTATGCCCTAATACACATACAGCCTTGATATTTCAGATATGGACACCTCCTACCAACACCATTCACGTTTGACCATGACCTTGGACCTTGTGACTTTGACCTTGGAGTTTGACCTACTTTAACTAAACTTTAACCTGACCTATATTTCATGTCCTTTACACCTACAGCCTTGATATTTCTCATATGGACATCTCCTACCAACATCCTTCACATTTGACCATGACATCGGACCTGGTGACCTTGACCTTGGAGTTTGACCTACTTTAAAAAAACTTTAACCTGGCCTTTACCTCATGTCCTTTTACACCTACAGCCTTGATATTTCACAGATGGACACCTCCTACCAACACAGTTCACATTTGACCATGACCTTGGACATTGTGACCTTGATCTTGGAGTTTGACCTACTTTTAAAAAAACATTAACCTGGCCTTTATCACATGTCCCTTTACCCACACAGCCTCTATATTTTACACAATGACACCTCCTACCAACACCGTTCACATTTGACCATGACCTTGACCTTGTGACCTTGACTTCGGAGTTTGACCTACTTTTAAAAAACTTTAACCTTGCCTATATCCCATGTCCTTTTACACCTACAGCCTTGATATTTCACATATGGACACCTACCAACACTGTTCACATTTTACCATGACCTTGAACCTTGTGACCTTGACCTTGGAGTTTGACCTACTTTTAAAAAACTTTAACCTAGCCTATATCGCATGTCTTTTTACCCATACAACCTCTCTATTTTAAACAATGACACCTCCTACTAAAATGATTCCCATTTGACCATGACCTTGGACCTTGTGACCTTGACCTTGTAGCTTGACCTACTTTTAAATAACTTTAACCTGGCCTATATCTCATGCCGTTTTACCAATACAGCCTTGATATTTCACATATGGGCATCTACCAACACGGTTCACATTTGTCCATGACCTTTGACCTTGTGACCTTGACCTTGGAGCTTGACCTACTTTAAAAAAATCATTTTGGACCATGACATTTTTACCTTAACCTAGAAAATGACTTTTGTTTGTGACAAGCTCTCGTTAGGGCGATCTTTATTGTCCGCGCACAATTCTTGTTTTTATTTCGAATTGAGAGATGTTGCAAACATTTTTACTTTAAGGGTAGTACATCCCTAAAATAAGAATGGCGGGGCGTCGAAATTTTTATTTGGACATCGTAAACATTCGGAACTTATCCGATCTTTACCGCACTTTCCACTGCCGAATGAATCTCACGTGGGGTAGACTGACTTAGCAAACTTTCTTTTCACTTTGTACCCTAGATATTTTCGAGAGAAAAGGATAATCTAGCAATCGGTGGTGTATGCATCGTTTTTCTCATGTTTTTTAAATCGTACCATCTTGAGGCAGAATACCCGTAATGTGACCATTTTTAGATTCATAAAACTTCGGATGTATTCGAGCGGCGTCGTAACGTGCCCGAAAAGAATCAGGCGCGGTCGTAAACATTCGGCGGTGGAAACTTCCACATTCGAATGTTCCGACGACGCACGAATCTCATCATGGGTGGACTACCTCAATAGAGAATCAAAATGAAGGGTTTTTATAAGAATTTTAAGCAATCTTAACTCTCTAAAGTGAAATTACTACATTCGTCAAAAGTGCTTCGAACAGCCCTATCCGATCTCAAAGCTCAAGACGGCAAAAAAAAAAAAAAAAAAAAAAAAATGGAAATAAATTTTGTGCTAAAAATAGAATAGGTTTTCGGCTATGCTTGGATAAACCGTCGGTGTTGTTATAAAATCTCATAACTACGGCTTTGATCAAGCCGTAGTTACGAGATTTTATAACAACACCTACGAAACTACTATTGTTTGTCCGAAATTACGGCACCTTTAACTCGATAAAATCGTGCCCTATTGGACACCTTCACAATGCCCTTTCAGAAAAATGACAATTGCCATGGTATTAGAGATTTACGAATTAGTACGAACTGGAATACGAAATGGAAATGGAAATGAAATCAAGGGGATGTATCAGGATACTTGGAATATGGTGGCAGGTCACTCATATATACCTCTAAGTGACTTGAGAAATGGATTTGACGTCCATAATAGAAAACGCATGAAACAAAATTGGGACAAAATAATGAAATGCTGATAACCACAAAACATAATTCCTAGGTCCCGAATATGAGAGACTTGGAAAAACACCGGGACAAAAGACCAAAATGCTATCTATCTCTATCAACTCCCACTTAGTTGTCTGTTCGACCAAGTACCATTTGCATTTAAACCACTGTTGGAGGAGGTGACACATTTTTGTTTGGCTAAGAAGGTCAAAGGTCAGGGTCGCAACATTGCTTTAATTTTATCTCTTTAGTAACAAGGTGTAGGGGAGGTAGGACCAAGGCACTTTCTGCCTGTCGACAATTTTAGGGTAGTCCGAATCAAAAGGTGTTGCAAACGGCATAAATATCTTGCCAAAAGGCAGAAACATTGTATTTAATAGACTAGAAAATATTGAGAATAAATCGAGAACATCCTGGTTTTCAGCAATTTCTTCTTCTCTCTTAATGTTTTGCCCAGCCTTTTCCACTACGGACAAAAATTGTTAGCAGGAAGACGAAATTTTAGTCGGAGTTAGTTTGTGAATGGTGTTAGTTAATACACAGTGAATTTATATACTGGCCCGCACTTCTAACATAATCTTATTTCTGTGTATATTTTTGTACATGCGAGTATTTCTAAGTTTTATTATTCTATACTCAATGCCACAATAAATCATGAACTAATCATTTTTGAAGTTTTTTTCCCTACGAGCCTGAATTCAAAGCAGACACAGCACGTGATACACGAATTTCTTAAGTGAAAAATATAATCTTTAACATGCACAGTTATGTCATAAATGCAATTTATCCCTCTTGAGATTACGCAAAACGTGAAATAAAATATTATATACAAATTTCTGTGAGGCGTTTTGATCTCGTTCGGTATAAAATTTATCTCTTTACACGCCTATGATGTATATGTAAAATTTTAACTTAAATTTTAACGGGGGAGGGGGTGGGTCATGGGGTTCTGGATCCCCTCTGGCATTGGCCGAAAATCAAATTTTGACTATATAACGTTAGTATAACGTTAAATATTTAAAGTGACATTTCACATTTATTTTTACATAAATTTTACTTTTATTCTATCTGAAAGAGCATTTCTTATGGAAATTATGAAAATTTCAAGTCAAAATATTGAAACGTTTACGAGAAATATACATTTTTGTGCTAAAATTAGACAAATTGTTGTGGACAACGGTTCAGATTTATCATTTCTGTCTCATTTTTAAAAGCGCATTTTTCGCTTATCAATAACAACTTAAAAAAAGATAGCATTTCTACGCATTAGAATAAACAATCTTTACATCAAGACATACTTGTAAAAATATGAAATAAATGTAAAATGTCACTTTAACACAATTAATATCATCATTTGGGCTAAGACCCCACCCCGCCCCTTTGGAAAAAATCCTGGTTCCGCCCTTGTTTTAACGTTAATTTTGTAATGTTTCAGTGAACACCAGAGCCGGTACTCATATCCATGAAATTGATGCTGCATGTTAAACTCAAACTCATTGTATGCTATTTATCGAACTCGGCGTTACCAACAAGCTTGCAAAATTTAGACACGATGAAGATTTCAGATGTATCGTACGCGAGATTCTCAGATTTAGTATTGAAGCCAAATAGTCCATGGGCCCATAACCGAAACCCTCCCCCCTAGTGGGATTTTTGAAGACCTATATTTTCTTGAAGCTTATGGTGCACGGTGGGTAACCCACGTGACTTTTTGGAAGCGTCCACACGGAAAAATCGCCCGCTTCAAGGTATGTTTTGTTTAATTTCTCAGCTTATACTCTACGGATTTTGAAGAGATAAAGTGCACGTAACGCGCCTTTGAGAGGGCTATTCCCGGCTTTAATTCACTATGCCCGAAATCCAGTGGTTTCTTCAAACATTCGAGCCAAAGTTTTTTTAAGTGCAAACGGAACGCGGGAAGCGTTCACATTTATAGTCCTAATTGTCAAGTTTTAGCTTTAACAGCCCATTTACACGAATACATTGTGTACGCACGTACCATCTAGTTAAAATATTATTTAAAAATCCAAGGGTTTTGTCCAGAAAAGCGTTAATTATGATGTGGTCATTAAAATAACGAAATGGGAAGCGTACACATCTCATTCAAAATGGTAAGCGTACACACACAATACGTTGAGAAGGGAAGCGTACACTCTGTTTGTTTTTTGGGTTGGTCGCATAGTCACTGATTTAGTCACCTATTTACAGACCTTTACACAGCACGGTTGAGTTTGGGCATCGCGGGGCGGATAAGAACTAAAAACCTCGTAACTGCAGCCTAATTCACGCTGTAGTTATATGCCCGTTTGCATACTCAGCACAGCACGGTGGAGATTGTGCATCGCGGGGTGGATAAGAACTGAGGCAAAACTTGACCTGCTTCAGGTAAGAATTTGTGCAATAAATTTATCTATTTATGCGTCGATTTTCAAGTGGATTGTTGCAGTTCCTCTTCTGTATGAGTCATAAATGAATACAGCTTAAAAATGATCCCAATAGACCAGAAAAGACGACACAAGGTTCAGGACATACTTCTGCTCGGTCTGGATCGAATTTGGGAAAAGTACCAGACGTTTTCAAATAAGTCACACACCAGAGGAAATACTCTCCAAAGCCGAGGTCTATTGATTAAACCATCAAATATGACCTCTGCAGTTTTCGGTACGCCAACAGCCTATTTGGTCGTCATAATCTAATTATAGCACATCGTTTGAATTATCGAATCAAAATCATTCAGTTTCATCTTGCATGATCATTACGTATACATTACGTGGCTTCTATTTTGGGCTGAGGCCGGTAACATTTGAATTATCGAATCAAAATCATTCAGTTTGATCTTGTTTGATTACGTATACATTACGTCGCTTCTATTTTTGGCTGAAGCCGGTATTTTGAAGCGTCAGCAAATGAAAGTTTGTATCAGCTTTTTAAATTGTTTTTTTTTTGTGTGTGTGTATAGCTAACGATTGGATACTGAAATCCCGCCAAGGCCCCGAGATTAGACGTGAAATGACCCCGCGAGAACAGAGCTCATTCTATCGAAATGGAATGTAGAGATAATGTGCTCTGTTCTTAAGAGAGTACAGCGGAAAGAGATCAGTAATGTGGGGCTCATGCAAAAATCCGCTCACAAATTGACGCAGAATTAAGAAAGTTATTGCACAATTTCTGGCCTGAAGCGGGGCTATTTTGGCCGCATTGTTACCATTTTTCTCTCTAGCTGGTTGGATTTTTTTTTTTTTTTTGATAAAGTAAAATAACTTTACAAAATGATATGTCATACATTTGAGTAAAGAGGTCAGTGAGGCGGTGCATATGCAACAATCCGATTGAAATTTGACATAGAAATAAGAAAGTAATTGCACCCACAATTTCTTACCCGAAGCTGGGGTAATTCAAGCCGTGATTACGAGGTTTTATAACGACACTGATGGTTTATCAAAATATAACGGCAAACCCAGTCTATTTTTTCCCAGTATATTTTTCGTAGCACAAAATTCATTGCTATAGGAACGATTTTATCCAGTTTATTGTGACGTAATTTCGGACAAATTGTATTTCGTATGTGTTGTTATAAAATCTCTTAACTGCGGCTTGATTCAAGCCGTAGTTACGAGATTTTACAACAACACCGATGGTTTATCAAAACATAGCGGTCAACCCAGTCTATTTTTAGCACAAAATTAATTGCCATTGATCACAACGAAATAATATTGATGAAAATAGCAAAACCATATTTATAACTGATATAGTCCAGCAACATTAACCTGGGAAATCTGCATTTGTAATGACCAAAATTCGGAAATGTTTTGTTTTAATGCTACGGTCACAAATCACTAGATGTGAAACTGCCACCGCGCGATTTTTTTACTTCGGCGAATTCCTAAACTCGAATGCCACCGGGCGATTTTTTTACGAATCGCTGCGGGTGGTCATAAATAACTGCCACTAAAATGCCGCCTGACGGGGCCCGCGCGGCGGCAGGCGGTTTCAAAGGTACAAGGTGCGCGTGTAGTCATCAGGATGTCGGACGGTGGCAGTCAGGTGGCAGTAAGGTGGCAGGCCTGCCACTGTCAGCTTTAAACTGCCAACGCCGGGCGACCTTCAATATTTCACGTGCCACCGGCCGGCAATTGTGCGTTCTAACTGCCACCGCCCGGCGCCCGCCCGATAATCTAACGGCGGCAGGCTAGTTTCCGAGAAATTTAAAATCTTGACTGCTCTCAAAAGTTAACATTGTTCTCAAATAGCTAAAGACTACAGTAGGAATTGTGAAAATGCCGCCTAATAGCGTTCGGCACGCTGTTCTTCTTCCAGCAGCAGGAAAGTCAATAGCAACTATTGTCTGCGCTCGATTCTCCCGAGTCGCCATAATAATTCGGCGATTCGAAGGTCTCTAAGTCTTGGAGCTACTACAACCGCTATGACTGTAATACTGTGTATCGGATGAATGTTTCCTAATTCATATTCAGGGTCCGAGTCTGCACTCGGTAGATCGCCGTCCTGCCACCTTCCAATACCAACGGCCGCCTCCCTGCTGCCTTTCGATCTCCGCCCTGCCACTGGCAGATATTTAGAAATCGGACGGTGGCATGTCAATGGCATAACGGCGGCAGGCCGGGTGAAGGAAAGTGGCAGTTACGATTTTCGGAGACCTTCAAGCACTAAGAGCGAGTAAAAATCGCGCTGCGGCCCGACTGCCACTTGACAGCCACCGCGCGACTTCAAAATGCACCCGGCCGGTGGCAGGGCGACTTGCAAAATTGAAATGAATTGGGCGGTGGCAGTTAGAATTTTAACTTTTTGTTAAAATTGTAACTGCCACCTAGCGGCGTCCTAAATGCCATCTACCGCCTGCCGATGTTACCTGCCGCAGGGCGGCCGCAGTGCTGCCACCGGCCGAATTTATACAAAAACTGGCAGTTATCACGCTGGGCGTTGGCATTTAGTGATTTGTGACCGTAGCATAAGGAATGAATGCAATTTTTTTCATGCAGGTATGAAAAAGAAAATCTTATCACACTGTATGAATCCACGAAGCGGTTCATACAAACGTGTGATTAGATTTTCTTTTTCATACCTGCATGAACTCCGTAAATAAAATTTCGTTCATTTCTTATAACTTGGTAGTCTATCCACCCCGCGATGCACAATCTCCACCGTGCTGTGCTGAGTATGCAAACGGGCATATAACTACAGCGTGAATTAGGCTGCAGTTACGAGGTTTTTAGTTCTTATCCGGCCCGCGATGCACAATCTCCACCATGCTGTGTAAAGGTCTGTAAATAGGTGACTAAATCAGTGACTATGCGACCAACCCAAAAAACAAACAGAGCGTACGCTTCCCTTCTCAGCGTATTGTGTGTTTACGCTTACCATTTTGAATCAGATGTGTACGTTTCCCATTTCGTTATTTTAATGATCATATCATGATTAACGCTTTTCTGACCAAAACCCTTGGATTTTTAAATAATATCTTAACTAGATGGTACGTGCGTACACAATGTATTCGTGTAAATGGGCTGTTAAAGCTAAAACTTGACAATTAGGACTATAAATGTGAACGCTTCCCGCGTTCCGTTTGCACTTAAAAAAAACTTTGGCTCGAATGTTTGAAGAAACCACTGGATTTCGGGCAGAGTGAGTTAGAGCCGGGAATAGCCCTCTCAAAGGCGCGTTACGTGCACTTTATCTCTTCAAAATCCGTAGAGTATAAGCTGAGAAATTAAACAAAACATACCTTGAAGCGGGCGATTTTTCCGTGTGGACGCTTCCAAAAAGTCACGTGGGTTACCCACCGTGTGGTGTGTAGTAATGAATTCAGATTGTTGTTCAATTTAAAAGTGCTGGATAAGCAAATGGCGGGCTCGTTACCATGGCAAACGTCCATTTTTCTACAATCCAGCGCTTGGATCAATTAATTGCAAAAAAATTACTTATTTTTGTCATAAATCTTTCAAAATAGTTTTAAATTATTACCAAGATATTTCTCTCACAATATATATATTTTTTAGAAAATTTGCTAATTTGCATATTCATGAATATTAATGAGAAAGTAAGAAAATGTGTTTCATTTGCTAAAAACAAGACTTTACTAGTGAATTTAAACCTCCCTACCAGGTAGGATTTTTGAAGATCTATATTTTCTTGAAGCTTATGATGTATTTCAATACATTCACTTTGTTATTTGATTTAAAAATGCTGGATAAGCAAGTAGTTGGCTTGTTACCATGGCAACCACCCATTTTCATTCGTTCCGGCGCTTGGATCAATTAATTGCAATAAAATTACTTATTTTGGTCAGAAAACATTGAGGCTAGTTTTAAAATGTTGTCATTACATTTCTCTCGCAACCAAAAGATTTTTCAGAAATTTTGCTAATTTGCATATTCATGAATATTAATGAGATTGTGGAAACATGTGTTTAATTTGCAAAAAGACGACTTTACTAGTTTACTAGTGAATAGAAACCCTTCCCACCATGTGGGATTTTTTAAGACTTATATTTTCTTGAAGCGCAGGAAACATATTAATGAATTCAGGTTCTTGTTTGATTTAAAAGTGCTGGATAAGAAAATGGTAGGCCTGTTACCATGGCAACTGCTCATTTTCCTACGTTTCAGTACTTGGATCAATTAATTGCAATAAAATATTTCAAAATACTTATTTAAGATATATACTTATTTTGGTAATAAAACATGAGACTAGTTTTAAAAATTTAAATAGACAATTTTCTTGAAATCATTTTTATTTAGCTAATTTGCATATTCATGAATATTAATGAGAAAGTAGAAATGTGTGTTTAATTAGCTAAAACAAGGCTTTTCTATGGAATAAATATGCTGAGGCGATGCGTTTTTATAATGCTTAATGTTTCAAATGAATAAGAACACTAATAGATCAATAATAAGTTCATAAACCATTCATCAGCGACACAAAACAAGCAATTACGGGCTTATTCGCATTCACAATTTCTCTAAATGGCAAATAAATTCTCAAATATTCTCTAATAATGTTAATGACTTTCATTTTTGCATCTTTTTCCCTAAATTGTTTACTTGTTGTGTTTGAAAACTAAAATTTCATGATTTATCCATTAAAAGGGAGAATCTTAAACAATATATGCTCTGAAAAATTACCGTATAAATGACAATAAAATTCCATTTAGCGCAAATGACATGCTGAAAACTTTAACCTGCTTTCTTTGATTTTTTCTATGTGAAATACAGTTTTCTTTTACACAAGAAACTTTATTTTGTAAAAGTTAAGTACTAAAAAGCGTTATAACGCGACAAAGAAACTTAAGAAGATGATGCTCAGTCTGAAGGCAAAGTTGCAACCACTGTCGATGGTATGTGTCATAAATTCACAGATCAGATATACTTGCTGAGCGAATTAAAGTAAGAAATTGTCCATGCATTATCTTTTTCAAGATATTGCTTGGTCGCCAAAGGATGCACAAACTTACAGACTGTTGGGTCTAAAATTCCAAAGAGTACATGTTGCATCCTCATGAACGAAAAAAAGGTCCAGGGGCCTGTTTCATCAAAACATTTAAGTCGTATTTTTGACTTACCGACGACTTACGACAAGTTTAGGGTAAGAAAAGTGTATCGCCATTCTATCAAAAGCTGGGTTATGCGATTGTTGTTTTAAGCGAGTTTTAAGACATTGGTAAGTCAAAAATACGACTTAAATGTTTTGATGAAACAGACCCCAGAGTCCTAGGTACCTTGGTATGGAATCCCAAGGGCCAAGAAAATTATTCAATGTTTTACAGACAAGGTTGAGTATTCAATGTTTTGGGACAATTGGGGGTTGCAATAAAATATTTTGTTGGACATATTACCCAAGAAAGGTACAATTAACGAAGCATACTATGCCAAGTTGCTAGACAATCTGAAGCAGACCATACGTGAGAAACGTAGCGCCAAACGCTCAAAATGTGACCGCTGCTTGCAACTGAAAATTACATTAGTACACAATTGCCAAAGTACAATGGATGCTGTCGAGAAAAATGGGTATCAATTTAGATCACGCCCTTCCTATCCACATTACCTTGCTGCTTTCCTAAAAAGGACACGAATGGTTGCAATTTTAAGTCTCATGAAAGAAGTTATTGGTGCAGTTTAGGTGTGGTTCTTTGGAAAGTTCTCGGACTTCTTTACTTCTGGACTGATGTCACTTGACCACCTTTAACGTTGATTAATTTGAGTTTAACTTCTTTTTCAACTGCTATGGTCACATCGATTGGTCAAAGCGCATAGGCCTGGGTGGAGAGTATTTCAAGAGAAAAGATGTCGATCTAAACATAAAAAGTTAGGTCAGTTATTCATTGATCCATGCTCGTATTTGAGCATTTAGGCAGATTACATAAAATACATATTATTGTATTGTATTATATGTCATGTAAATTAACAGTGAAGAAGCCATTTTTAGCGTGGCAAAAGTGTTGATATTGGTGTTTTTGTATTAAACATATCCACCCCACAAAAAAAAGCTTAAACGCTTTATGACCAAAATAAGCCTTAATGTCTTTATACCCTCTATAACACGTATTATCCAAAGCGTCCCTTGTCCATGTAAGACTTACTTCATGCAAAAAGATACCAATGATGTACTCCAATGTGGACTCATTATCAAAGAATCGGGTACATGGTTTCTGTCAAAGAGGGAAAATGCTTATCTCTCCTAGAAAATAATCAATTTGAATTTTCTTCAGTTCTTAATTTATGGGATTGGGGATTTATTACCATTGATACGGTAATTAGGACCGTTTTGGAAATATATATTTTCAAGTTTATGTCATTTATTTACTTGTTGAATCATGTAGATTTAATAAGAAGTTGAAATACATTTGAAAATACAATATTGAGTGCAGAAGATTTGCAGAAATGAAAAACATTTACATCATTTTTGCATATTTGAGATTTTGGCGGCCATTTTGAAAATTAAAAAAGAATGACAAAAAAGCCTATTATAAGCATGGCAACACTTTTAGATTTAATATACTCAATTTTCCTGAGAAATGATCTCATTTACATACAGAACATGATTACAAATCATAGGGCAGTGATATTTCGATATTTAGTCAAGTGGTCATTTTGCGGCGGCCATCTTGCAAAATCATTTGAAATGTCGAATATATCCAAAAATGTTGATAGTCAACACTTTGACTTTTATTACAAGGCATCTAATAAACACTTTAAAACAAATTCTAGCAATTATTCGCTGTGGAAATGATTTCCAAATGCAAAGTAAATATAAACAAAGGCAATATCTATACTATTTTTCTCTTGTTTTACATATTCAAGGGGCATAATTTGTGCTAATTTTGGTGTGAAATTATCTTTTACTATTTAACGATATGAATTGATAAAATCTATAAGCATTTTGGTCATTTGCGCTTAAATTTGGGTTATTTTGGATCCCATGAATGTGTATAAGGTGAGTTATAAACAAGTATTTTTTGTAATTCAAGGGGAGATAATCAATCGTTCCGCATATGCTTATCCAGCACTTATATATCAAACAACAAGTTGCATTTGAAAGGGCATTCATCAAGCTTTACAATGATATAGGTGTCATAAAATCCCGGTAGGGGGGGACCTAGGGTGTAGCCAGCCCACGGACTAAAATATCCAGGCTGAGGTTTCATTAACTGACATAGTCCGTATTTAAGTGAGATTTTTTTTTAAATTCTCAAATGTTTATTCAATCTCAGAATCATACAATGATTAACATGAGAGAATACATTACACATATTTTAACAAAGTTGGAAGCAAATAACATACGTATATAGAGAAAAAAACCCAATAATGATCAAATTTTCGACGTTATAACAAGTTAAAGACAACGTTGAAGACAGTTAGTTAATCAATTAAAGTGACAAAAAGAGATAGGTGTAGTGGAAGACGAAATAATTTAAGTATGAATTAAGAGGAAAAGCGTAATCCATTTTCTTATCTTCAAATTATCCTTTGAAGCTTGACATAATTCTAAAAACGAATATACTGATTTTTGTCAGAGTATCAGTATTTCTTGATTTTTTAATTGCATAGACAACCATGCAAAAATTATGACAAAGGTTTAGTCAGGTAATGATTTTGAATGAATTTTGTTACCAGCAATAAATTTCAAGTAAGCGGTATCAAATATCACATTTTCCGCTATGCACACACAAGTTGTTGCCTTCACCTGGATGATTACTTTAAAGTTTTTTTTTTTCGACATGCACAGTCACGGTGTATAATCACGTGACTCATAATTTCCGATAATCTTCAATATCTTTTTTAATACTTGACCAATTTGAATTCCGTTTGAAGCAGAGAAGGTGGGAAACTACCATGAATAAGATGAACGTGTTTGATTTTTTAAAAATCAACTGATAAAAAAGTTATTGAAGATAAACCAAAATGTTGGTTTATCTTCAATAACTTTTTTATCAGTCGATTTTTCAACATTCAACTACGTCCATCTAACGCGTGACGTTTGTCCACCTTCTCTGCTTCAAACAGAATTCAAATCGGTCCCGTATTGACAAAATTATTGACGATTTTCTGAAATTGTTGCATCACGTGATTATCCACCGTGACAGTGACACCCGGTGAGTCCGTTCGGAAATCCTCGGATAATGTCGACCAAAGATCGAATCATCGACTCGGATGTGTGTGTATGAAGAAATCTTAAAAAAATTGCATTTCTTAGCCGGAAGTAATTACGCTTCATAAAGTAGTTTTCGAGGTCATCCAAAAGAACAACCATGGCAACCTACGGGACTTGCAGGGTGAAATCATTATAAAAAGAGGGGACACTGCAGCTGCATGCAATGCATTTCAGTATCATTGTCGCTTTATTGTTGACATTAGTTACGGACAAGCGTTTTCTGTTGTTGTTCTATTCTATTCATAGTCTGAAAGTAGTTCTACGACTTGCATCCATGGTATGATTCGATAGAATTGACCTTGGTGATCCAAATGAGCGCCTCAGTATCGTCCATTGCAAAAATCAGTATTGCAATAACAGCAAGCTGAAAATAGTCCCTCGTAACATCCGCCATCTTGTTTGGTCAAGGAGCATCCCCAAATATACTATGAAATTATAAATAAATAATTCTCCGTAACATTAAATAATTCTCTGTAACATTGTTCGTGTTGTTTTGTCTTGGAGCATCCCCATACATGCTCTGAAATTATGAATAAATAGTTCTCCGTAACATCCGTCATCTTTTTTGGTCATGGAGCATCCCCAGATATACTCTGAAATTATAAATAAATCATTCTCCGTAACATTGTTCGTCTTCTTTGGACATGGAGCAACCCCAAATATACTCTGAAATTATAAATAAATAATCCCTCGTAACATCCGTCATCTTGTTTGGATATGCTGCAGCCCCAAATATACTCTGAATTTACAAATAAATAATTCTCCGTCACATTAAATAATTCTCTGTAACATTGTTCGTCTTGTTTAGACATGTTGCAGCCCCAAATATACTCTGAAATTACAAATAAATAATCCTTCGTAACATCCGCCATCTTGTTTGGTCAAGGTGCATCCCCAAATATACTCTGAAATTATAAATAAATAATCCCTCGTAACATCCGTCATCTTGTTTGGTCAAGGTGAATCCCCAAATATACTCTGAAATTATAAATAAATAATCCTTCGTAACATCCGCCATCTTGTTTGGTCAAGGAGCATCCCCAAATATACTCTGAAATTATAAATAGGTAATCATTCGTAACATCCGCCATCTTGTTTGGTCAAGGAGCATCCCCAAATATACTCTGAAATTATAAATAAATAAACCCTCGTAACATCCGCCATCTTGTTTGGTCAAGGAGCATCCCCAAATATACTCTGAAATTATAAATAAATAATTCTCCGTAACATTAAAGAAATCTCCGTAACATTGTTCATCTTGTTTAGACATACTGTAGCGTCCAAAATACTATGAAATTATAAATAAATAATCCCTCGTAACATCCGTCATCTTGTTTGGTCAAGGAGCATCCCCAAATATACTCTGAAATTATAAATAAATAATCCCTCGTAACATCCTCCATCTTGTTTGGTCAAGGAGCATCCCCAAATATACTCTGAAATTATAAATAAATAATTCTCCGTAACATCCGCCATCTTGTTTGGATATGCTGCAGCCCCAAATATACTCTGAAATTATAAATAAATAATCCCTCGTAACATCCGTCATCTTGTTTGGATATGTTGCAGCTCCAAATATACTCTGAAATTATAAATAAATAATCCTTCGTAACATCCGCCATCTTGTTTGGTCAAGGTGCATCCCCAAATATACTCTGAAATTATAAATAAATAATTCTCCGTAACATCCGCCATCTTGTTTGGTCAAGGAGCATCCCCAAATATACTCTGAAATTATAAATAAATAATCCCTCGTAACATCCGTCATCTTGTTTGGTCAAGGAGCATCCCCAAATATACTCTGAAATTATAAATAGGTAATCCTTCGTAACATCCGCCATCTTGTTTGGTCAAGGTGCATCCCCAAATATACTCTGAAATTATAAATAAATAATCCCTCGTAACATCCGTCATCTTGTTTGGTCAAGGAGCATCCCCAAATATACTCTGAAATTATAAATAAATGATCCCTCGTAACATCCGTCATCTTGTTTGGTCAAGGAGCATCCCCAAATATACTCTGAAATTATAAATAAATAATCCCTCGTAACATCCGTCATCTTGTTTGGTCAAGGAGCAGCCCCAAACATACTCTGAAATTATAAATAAATAATCCCTCATAACATCCGTCATCTTGTTTATACATGGAGCATCCCCAAATATACTCTGAAATTATAAATATATAATTCTCCATAACATTGTTCGTCTTGTTTAGATATGCTGCAGCCCAACATACATTTACTCTAACATTACAAATAAATAATTCTCCGTAACATCCGTCCTCTTGTTTGGTCATGGATCATCCCCAGATATACTCTGAAATTATAAATAAATAATCCCTCGTAACATCCGTCATCTTGTTTGGATATGCTGCAGCCACAAATATACTCTGAAATTATAAATAAATAATCCCTCGTAACATCCGCCATCTTGTTTGGTCAAGGTGCATCCCCAAATATACTCTGAAATTATAAATAAATAATCCCTCGTAACATCCGTCATCTTGTTTGGTCACGGAGTATCCCCAAATATACTCTGAAATTATAAATAAATAATCCTTCGTAACATCCGTCATCTTGTTTGGTCAAGGAGCATCCCCAAATATACTCTGAAATTATAAATAGGTAATCCCTCGTAACATCCGTCATCTTGTTTGGTCAAGGAGCATCCCCAAATATACTCTGAAATTATAAATAGGTAATCCCTCGTAACATCCGCCATCTTGTTTGGTCAAGGAGCATCCCCAAATATACTCTGAAATTATAAATAGGTAATCCTTCGTAACATCCGTCATCTTGTTTGGTCAAGGAGCATCCCCAAATATACTCTGAAATTATAAATAGGTAATCCTTCGTAACATCCGTCATCTTGTTTGGTCAAGGAGCATCCCCAAATATGCTCTGAAATTATAAATAAATAATCCCTCGTAACATCCGTCATCTTGTTTGGATATGCTGCAGCCCCAAATATACTCTGAAAATACAAATAGATAATTCTCTGTACTATCCGTCGTCTTGTTTTGACATGGAACATCCCCAAATATACTCTGAAATTATAAATAGATAATCCTCCGTAACATCCTTCGTCTTGTCCGGAAATACAAGCTCCCATATGACTCTGAAATTGCTAAGAAAAAATTCTCCGTAACATCCGTCGTCTCGTTTATACACACTGTAGCCCCAAAAATACTATGAAATTACAAATGAACAATTCTCCGTAACAGTAAATAATTCTCCGCAACATCCGTCGTCTTGTTTAGACAAGCTGCAGTCCAATATATATTCTGAAATTATGAATAAATAATTCCCCGTAACATCCGTCGTCTTGTTTAGATATGCTGCAGTCCAATATATTTTCTGAAATTATGAATAAATAATTCCCCGTAACATCCGTCGTCTTGTTTAGACATGCTGCAGCTCCTAAAACATTCTGAAATTATATATATATATAATTCTCCATAACATTGTTCGTCTTGTTTAGATATGCTGCAGCCCCACATACATTTACTCTAACATTACAAATAAATAGTTCTCCGTAACATCCGTCATCTTGTTTGGTCATGGAGCATCCCCAAATATACTCTGAAATTATAAATAAATAATCCCTCGTAACATCCGTCATCTTGTTTGGTCAAGGAGCATCCCCAAATATACTCTGAAATTATAAATAAATAATTCTCCGTAACATTCAATAATTCTCCGTAACATTGTTCGTCTTATTTGGAAATGGAACAACCCCATATGAACTCTGAAACTACAAATTAAGATAAATAAAGATAATTCTAACAAAGTACACGGGGTCGACCAAATGTAAATAAAGAAATATGACGTCATTCTTGACATTTGACGCCATGAAAGAATGATGAAGCCACGAAATTTATTCTTTTCATTTTTTTTGTTTTTCCGAAACTATGACCTTCTTCAATTTCTCGTCAAAGATGAGAATAATCGTGAAAAGTGAAGTTATTATCTTTTCACGAATGTTCTCAGCTTTGACAAAAACTGATGTGGCTCTTCGCCAATATCTACCAATAGATGTCGCCACCTGTCGATTACCATCTATCTCGGTTGGGCATTCTGGTCTAACTACTTTCAATATGTCAGCGCCTATGAAATGGATACACGTGGTACATCCGGTCACGCAAGCAATTTGCTTCACACGCTTGCTTCAAGTAAAATGAATAATTTGATTTAAATAAATTCTTTTATTCGATGAAATTGAGACAAAAAGTAAACTTTATTTTGTAGGTATTGTAGTTTTTCTTGCAATTTTCTGCTTGCTACTTTTTGGCGACAGGATCTGAGTTATGCGCACCGCGTAGTGATTTTTATCCAAAAATGGATAAAGTGATGCGTCAAATGAGTCAGTCCGAAAATAAACAAAAAATAGACTGGAAATATTGTAGACTGGCTGCTTAGTCAATGGGCTCTTCGCATCAAAAGAAATCAGTAATAGATATATGGTTGATATTTTGGAATGTCTTTAAATATGGAGAGTAAATTTAAATAAAAAAAAATAATAAGAATACATGTCATATTGTCGGAAGTCCGACAGCCAAACATATATGGTGCGAAACATGAAAGTTAATACAGTTACGACCGAATGTTCCGAATAACTGGAGCAATGTCCCTTAAATCTTAAAACTCTTTTTGAAACCCTACAGCATACTAGAATAGAAAGGCATCGTGACAGACGAAGAAATAACTTGTCACAAACGATTTTTGCATTTCCACAATAGTATCTACCCAGATCGACAAAAAAATCTATTTTTATTATTCTCTTGAAATTTTCGTCGGCAACATCTTTGAATTTGTACTCCTCTAAATTTCTTTCATTTGGAAACGGCTTAATCTATCTGGGCTCTTAAGGTAGAATACCCGTAATGTGGCCATTTTTTAGCTCGACTTTTCGAAGAAAATGAGAGCTTATACATGTACTGTCATCCGGGCGTCGGCGTCGGCGTCGGCGTCGGCGTTGGCGTTGGCGTTGCAACAAAGGTTAAAGTTTTTTCAAACATCAATAACTTCCATACTATCAAAGGGATTCAACTCAAACTTGGAACACTTATTCACCATCACACCCCCTACCTTACTACCAGGGCCCATGACCCTGGCTCCACTATATTTGGAGTTATGTCCCCTTTATACTAAGCAACTCAGAAAGTCGAGCGCGCTGTCTTTGATTCATAAAAAAAGGATTTTTTTCCAGCGACGACGTTACGTATCCGAACCTATTCGGGTGCCGAACCTATTCGGGTGCGCTCATAAACATTCGGTAGGGGAAAATTCCACCGCCGAATTTGTTCGACGTCGCCCGAATAATTCCGACATCGCGCGATTCTCAATAGGGGTATACAACCTTATGATGTAGGTTACTTACTGAAGGGGTAAATTACGTATTTTTCAGCAGTGCAGGAGCCATCGCACTCGATGATAGTTAACTCGTGTCTGCTTACGCCGCTGAAGCACTTCAATGCGTGTATACCTGAAATAATGCAGATCTCAAGTTAAAATGTGGTAAAGAATTTTCAAAGTATCAATAGTGCGTTTTATTGTCCATCAAACCATATGTAGTGGGTACTCATTGGAATCGTCTCGTCGAGACGATTCAAATGAGTACCAACAACATAGAGTTTGGAATTGAAATAACAGAGTTTAAATATCTCCTGCTCTTCTTATTTTCACCTCTGATAACATATACTATTTTACCACGGTGTATAATCACGTGACTTAGAATTTCCGATAATGTTCAATAACTTTGGCAATACTTGACCAATTTAAATTCGGTTTGAAGCAGAGAATGTTGAAAAATGTCAGGAATAATCTGGACGCGGTGGATTTTTAAAAGATCAACTGGTAAAATGTTATTGAAGATTAACCAAAATGTTTGTTGATCTTCAATAACTTTTTTTATCAGCTGATTATTAAAAATCCACCACATATATCTAATGCGTGACGTCTGCCCACATCCTCTGCTTCAAACCGAATTCAAATCGGCCCTGTATTTACAAAATTATTGAAGATTTTCTGAAAATATTGTATCACGTGATTATCCGCCGTGTTTACTCTCCGTAACAATTTTATCCACGATGGTGAAACACGTGACACATCAGCAATTAGACTGGCTCCCGTCTGACTGATCCGGCCCCGGTTTCTCGAAAAACCTTAAGTATATGCTCATGAGAACATGCTCAACTTCAAAGGAGTACTCTCCGACGTTGAAGGGTATTCGATTGAAGTTGACGTGGATTTCGTGCGATTTGAGCACGGTGCTCAGATTTGAGCATGAGAACGTAGGCCTACTTCAGTTTTTTCGAGAAACCGGGGCCTGGTCTTTAATAAAAATACGAAGGCATTACACTCCTTATATTTCCTATACTGCCAATACTCTCTGTAAATGTGGATCAGTCATGAGTTTATAACTAGAAAGGAGGTTATCCGAGCTAATGAATTAGGAATGCGAGAGTTCCGTTCCTTTGGTATTATATTCAAATACACATACTCACGGCCAGGGAGCCAGGCTAATCAGCAATAACAATTAAAGACATTCGTCATTAAATATGTTAGTACGTGTCCTATTTGAATAAGGTTTCAGACAAATTTAAGAACGTGTAAAATATATCGAAGATTTTCTTAACGGGTTGGATATTAAAACTGTACCTTAAAAAATTCAAAGTCGTACGTAGCTTTTTGATCTAAATATCGCTGCTTTTCTTCAAAAAACTCATATCTGCAGCTTAAAACAAGCTGCAGATACGAGGTTTTGCAGAAAAGCGACGAATTATGCAGGATAATTTCAAACGACAGATCAGCGATTTTGTTTTCCAATCGTTGGCCATTAATGTAAATAAAAATTCAAAGCAAATACCTGTAATGAAATTGAATGCAACCATCGCACAAATTGTTAAAGTTATAACTTTTCCCATACTTTGTTGTTTTTCTGACTATTTCTCGTTGTATTTCAACCAACAACCTTGCAAATTAGATAGTTTAAGACATGTACCCACTTAATTAGGACGAGGGCTAATTGTTGTCTTAAGTCTTTCCCAAACAATACCTGGTTTTGACCTCCCTTATAGACAAAACTTGGGAAAACATTGAGGCAAAAGTAGAACGTGCTGATAAACAGCACTTTCTCCTTTTGCCTCAATATTTTCTGAGCTATTTTGTACACAATTCCCTTCTTACGCAAACATGGATTTTGTCGTCTGCAGCAGCTTTGAATTTGGAGAACCCTAAAATTCTAGCCTTTTAGGAAAGGGTTTAAGTCTGAAATATACATACTGAATCATATTTAACAGACTTTGCGCTTTAACCCTTTCCCAAACGACAAAATTTTGGGTGTTCCAATTCAAAAGCTGCTGGAGACAGCACAATGGATGTTGATTATGATTAAATTCATGTGTGATATAGTATAGAAAACATTGAGGCAAAAGGAGAAACTGCTGGTTATCAGCAGTTTCTTCTTTTGTCTCAATGTTTTCCTAAGCATTTTCTATTAGAAACGTCAAAACAAGGTCTTGTTTGGGAAAGGGTTAACAAGCGACCACTGAGTTTCAAGTCGGTTGTTTACAATCGGCGCCTCCGACCGCTACATCTCTATTAACCCTTTCCCAAACAACAAAATTCAAGGGTGTTCCAATACAAAAGCTGCTGTAGACGACAAAATTGATGTTAAAAGGGAAGGATTTTTGTGAACTATATAGCACGGAAAATATTGAGACAAAAGGAGAAACTGCTGGTCATCAGCAGTTTCTTCTTTTGTTTCAATGTTTTCCAAAGCCTATTCTATTTAGGATGTACAGCGGCCTTAGCGCAGTTGGACCGCATCTGCCTCTCATACGAGAGGTCCCGGGTTCGATACCCGGCCGCGGCTAATACCCTTTCTGACAAAATTGTCACCCACCAATGGGTTTTAAATCGTTAACCTAAGTGGGCGAGCAGCTGTAGGCTCGGTAAGGGTGTTGTGGTAGTACTGGTTTGAGAAACAACAGGAATCCATGGTTTGGTGCTCCAGCCGCCGCGATATGACCATGGCAATTGAAAACAGCGTAAAACCCCAATAACCTCAAACTATTAAGGATGTCAAAACCAGGTCTTGTTTGGTGGGAAAGGGTTAATAAAAAAATATCATTTATTATTAAATATCGCGTTCCGGTGTAAACTTAAGGTCACGTTAGGTCAGGCGATTAGCCTTTTCCGATCATTTATTAGGTTTCGCTCTGCAGCAGACGACAAAATGTTCGTTAATAATAAGGGGATTTCTCATAGACAATTTCTTCTATTCCGTAAATACTTTCCCGAATGCAGACGACAAAATATTCGTTAATAATAATAAGGGTATTTCTCAAAGACAATTTCTTCTTTTTCCGTAAATACTTTCCCGAATGGAGGCGACAAAATATTCGTTAATAATAAGGGGATTTCTCATAGACAATTTCTTCTTTTCCGTAAATATTAAATCAATTCGATCGCTAGAAAATAAAGAACCAGCGATCGTACTGTCGAACAGGTAGAAAAGGGTAACAGTTCTACGGTAGTAAATCCTAACGCAAAAAAGTCTTAACGATAATACCTTTCCGCCCGCGATAGCTCCGTTTTACGCCCGCCGCGGTTTCTGGTGGGCCGGTCATTAATAAAACCTTTACCTCTAATCGACGGTATTCGGTAGAGTTCTAAAAATAAGACGATTAACGTACGATAAATAAAGATTAATAAACTACTACTAGTCTACGGACTATAATTCGTACGAGCTCTAGAAAATGGTTTTGATGGCATTCTTTGTTAATGGTCGGCATCCATGCTAATAATATTCTTTGGGGTATGACAAAACCTCCTAGGGTGGATGCCCAGTCTGAAACTTCGAATTAAGGTCACAGCAAGGTCAAAGGTCAAATGGGTGCAATTTCATGTTTAAATAGTCATTGAGACATTTTAAACTACTTTACATGCTTGATTATTACTTCTAATTGTGCTAAATTTGCTGAAAACTGCATCAGAGACATTACTTTATTGAAAAGATGACTTTTTGTGAATATTTGACTATTATGGGATGGAAAAATGTACTTTCCAAAGCTAAAAACGGTATATCTCTGAATATTTCTGACGTTTTCAGTCTTTTTTTCAACTGTATTTTCCACGATGCCTCAGTCATAAGCATTTCTTCAATTTATAATTGTGTCCTCTACATTATGTAAGGTCCTGTGTACACTTGTATTGTTTATCTAAGGAATAATCCGAGTTCTACCGTGGTATATCTCTATTTAACCACGGTTCTGAGTAATGCAGCGAAATCTACCACAGGGTCCGTTGTCGCTGTAACAAAATTCCACTCAATTTAGAAGATAGGTAAGTGTCTCAAATGCTATCTAGTGAGTCCATTACTCATGGCATGCTATGCTTATCCTACTTCATAACGTCTGCACTTGGAATGACAATATGTTCCTGTTCAGGAATGGCCGCAAAAGTTGCATCTTGTCCAAAACTTTTGTTATATCGTTGAATTTTGCCCTAATTAACAATTTGCTAAAATGGTTCAAAGGCAGTGGTCAGAAGAGAACAATGAATGCAATTTTGTTGTTATCTTTTGTAGTCTTCCTATTGAAATGGTTACTCTGAAGTCTATTGGTACTCAATTACATTCTAGTGGTTGTAGTAGTGCTATTGCAGAGGCTGATAGGCGTATAGCTCTTAAGGTATCCAGCCTCTCATTAGCACCAAAGAGCGAGATGATTTAAACGTGCCAGTAATTCCTAAACTGTGTTACATTTCCATTCCGAAAACAAACATAAGCATTAAGCGCGGTTTCGAGTTTTGAACTAATGCATACTTATGGAAATATTTGACAAAAATGTTCAACATTAGTAGTTATGGTAGTGCATTTGAATACGTTTAGGATGAGCGATGAGCCAAAAAATGGGCGTGGTTAATCATTGACCATGACGCAGTGGGCGTGGCTAATCATTGACCATGACGTTAGTAGGCGTGGTTGACCATTGACCCGTTACATCAGAGGTCAGCCACGCCCAAGCCACGCCCATTTCCGGGGAAATTCCCAGTGACGTCGTACCGGAGGTGACATCACGGTGAACCACGCCCGAACCACGTCCATTTTCGGGGTTTTCCAGTCTATTTTTAGTTCTATCAAGAATACCATAGGCTGGCTGACCACTGACGTCAATTCAGGGGACTCAGAGCCGAAGCAACGTCATAGATCGGAGCAACGTCATAGGTCGGAACAACGTTACGGATCGAAGGTGAGCCACGCCCATTTTCGGGTTTTTCCTAGGGTTTATTTTCAAGACACACCCATTTTCGGGTTTTCCCCACGGTCTATTTTTAGTTCTATCTAGAACGCCATAGGCCGTTTCACCGCTGACGTCGTATCACGAAAGGGATTACTGCTATCAGCATTTTCTTTTGTCTCAATGTTTTCTCCTTTGTTTCAATGTTTTCTGTTTCAATGTTTGCTTTCTTGTTTCAATGTTTTTCTTTCTTGTTTCAATGTTTATTGTTTTCTCAATGTTTATTGTTTTCTCTCGATGTTTTATCACGCGTCACGATCAGACTAGATCTCGTTCGGGAAAGGATTATCTAGGTCGGACTAACGACAAATTTTAATCCCCCCAACACCGTCGATGCGCAGTTTTAATCCCTTTTAATCTCCTAAAATGTTATCTTGATCGAGTAATTGATCGAATTAGTCAGTCTCCGCAAAGGAACATCCGTTCATTTAAGTAACAATAGAAATATCGGAAAATCTTACGGTACTCGGATAATAACCCTTTTGTGTCCGAGTAATTGAATGTTGCGCAACTAAGCAAATCTTAGGATCGATTTAATCGTTTGTTCTATACCACATACCCCTACTTCGAAAAACTGCACAATTTCACGCACCTGTCCAAGGTCACTAAATCGTCTATAAAAAAGCTGTATATTCATCGTTTAGTCCCGAAATTTAAATTTAAAGTAACGTCTTTCATTTACTTAGAACGGAAAACCCAAAATATGTGCTTTTATAAACGCGTATATGTAGAAAACATCATGCTCACGTGTTCGATTAGATCAACGAAGCTGGAGCGTTTTATGTCAAAATTTTTGGGAAATATTTCAAGTTCTACTTAATAGAATTTGATAAAACTCCCTTATTTTATTAAGCGACATGACCTGATAATAATTAAAAAAATGTATAGGTCAACGCACTTATTAGTGAATTGCAGCAATTTTTATCAGCTACACACGGATAAAATGTCGCAAAACAGTGGTAACTGCATGTACACTTACGACTGTCTTGCTCTAAATAATCCATTTCCATCTTGAGGAAATCAGTTTCGCATAATGAATACACTTTTTCCGTCGAAAATTGTAAATTGAAATAACGCGTTATATTATCGAAAATATGATAGCGAAACGTATTGGTACGAAACATTTAATTTACTACAGTAATGACCGAGTATTCCGTAAAGACTGGAGCAATCTCCCTTAATCGATGATATAGTCCTTATTGTCTAAACTGCCTCGAAAACGAGGTCGAATATTAATCGTTTATCTTTTTCGCAGGCTTTAAAATAGATTACTGCCTTCATATCGAGTAAAAGATCGAAATTGCGAAATAACTCAAATATGGTTTTAAAACCGATCTTACCTCGCATATAAAAAAAAAGTACATCCCGACGCTGAACTATCTAAACGCAAACCATAAACGAGATGATCATTATAGACCTTAATTAACGATGAGCTGTAATGATCGAAGTCATCGCCTATAAAAAGTACTGTATGGCGTTAACGGGTCGTGACTAAGAGTGTCCTGTCCAGGTGATTAACCCTTAATTAAGAGTTCAGACAATGCCTGGTGCTTAATACCTATTATTCCGCTAACAATAGAAGTTCACGGACATTGGTAAGTTAACTCGTTATTGATACAACTATCTAAACATACACAATAAACAAGATATCCCTTTTAACCCTTAATTAAGAGTTCAGACAATACCTGGGACGTAATACCCATTATTCCGCTAACAATAGAAGTTCACGGACAATGGAAAGTTAATTCGTTATTGATAAAACTATCTAAACATACACAATAAACAAGATATCCCTTTTAACCCTTAATTAAGAGTTCAGACAATGCCTGGGCGTAATACCCATTATTCCGCTAACAATAGAAGTTCACGGACAATGGAAAATTAACTCGTTATTGATAAAACTATCTAAACATACACAATAAACAAGATATCCCTTTTAACCCTTAATTAAGAGTTCAGACAATACCTGGGACGTAATACCCATTATTCCGCTAACAATAGAAGTTCACGGACAATGGAAAATTAACTCGTTATTGATAAAACTATCTAAACATACACAATAAACAAGATATCCCTTTTAACCCTTAATTAAGAGTTTGTGAAAATTTAGGATTGACGATGGTCATTTCCTGTCGTAGAACTGAGATCATCGGAAATTTTCAGTGATGTCAAGGGCGCATAAAATTCAGCGAACACAAAAAGGAAAAAAAGGTAAGGATTAGGCGGGACATTTAGAATATGCGGAAAATATAGAATCAACCACATTCATTTTGTTAATATAGGGTCTTTATATATTTGCGGACGATTTCGCGAAAACAAAGTCAAAAGTGCGTTTTATTAATTTTCAAGGCGCCTAACTCAACGTGTACGGATCCAATAAGGCCGAAAATATCATCGATCTTAGGATCTTGAGCGTTTATACGCAGAGTATTAATCAACGCGTGTTGATGCGAGAGTGAAAACGAAGAACAACAATTTTGTTCAATCCGAAGGCATTCAACTGAATCAGTTAAGGATATATATATGCGTGTCCGGGATATAACTCTGAACTATACAGGATCTTTATATCAACAGTACTATGACCAAATGTTGTCTCGATCGGTACATATGCGTGTCTACTAGATTTAAACCGAAAACGACCAATTTATCGACTTAAGATCGGGTTACTCGGAATAAACAAATTCCGATTGAAAATAGCGCAAATTTAAGATATCTTAAAAACATTTTGTCCAAATTGATTGGCAATCTCCGCCAATGGCTGACTGTGAAACAACTGGCGCATCCCATTGATGAGTCAATCGATGAGGCGAGGACCTACTGGAAAACATTAAGACGCATGCGCTAGAATTCAAACTATAAATAGAAATGACTTTTGATTGGTTGAAATTAACCGTTATAAATAGGGAATTTGAATCGCAGGTTCATTCGCGTTTAGATCATCATGACGAACAGACTGAATTCGAGATACTCTCAACACCTAGGGAAGGAGTGTTACCTATTCGATAGTAAATTCGAAGGAAATACATACATTCACATCAGGGAATTAATTTTCAAAGACGGCCAGCCCGTTCCCACTTTAAAAGGAATAACGCTGACGTTATCCAGGTGTAACGAACTGTACTCCCTCCTGAATGAAATCGGATTTCACGTGGATGAATGGAATCGAGATCAGCTGTCAGAGACATTTCGCAAGCATCTAGGGGGAAATTGGTTCGTAAGCGTTAACCCCGGGTTTCCCTGCGTGGATATACGAAAATTTTGGTTACCAGAAGGGGCTTCAGAGGTCTGCGCCACCCGAAAGGGGATATCATTGACTCTCTAACAATACGACGAATTGAAAAACGGATTAAGAATGATTCCCTCCGCAGTTCCGGAATTGTACGACGTTCTACCTTGCTACCTACAACCGAATCACGTTAGGGACCAATGCGAGGAGTGCTCGCCCAATACGAAGAAAAAAGTATGACTAATTAGTGTATTGAGCTATATGTTTAAACGCGCCGTTATAGTTTGTGTAACGTTTGTTCGTTATAGAGTTTGTGTAACGTTTGTTCGTTAGAATTTGTGTAACGTTTGTTCGTTAGAGTTTGTGTAACGTTTGTTCGTTAGAGTTTGTGTAACGTTTGTTCGTTGTTGTTGTTGTTGTTGTTGTTTGTAAAGTCGTCGTTGTTGTTGTTATCACGTAATAACGTTTTTAATAAAAAGATACGTATATGTAATTTCGTCTTCATTTTATATTTCTACGTGAACGAGTACACACCATGTATATAACCAATACCGTATACACTGCCTCGCTGAACTGCGACATCGATTTAAGAGAGTTATGCTCTCAGTTGGTTAACGTGAGATACGATCCTAAAACGTTTAACGGTCTTATATGGCAACATCGTCGTATCGGAGGAAATTGTCTGGTATTTAGAAACGGAAAACTCAATTCTAACGGCATGTCGCGTTCATTCCAAGATGGCCGTCGAAGAATAAGACGCTACGCGAGAGTTCTACAGAAACTAGGTTATCCCGTTAAATTAACGTCGGTGAAAATGATTACGTCGTCAGCATTTCACACCTTGTCGACGCCCTTGAATATCCCCGAACTATGTCGAACGTTTAAATTAACGTACGAACCCGAAATTTTTCCGGTAGTTACGTTGAGAAAAGATAACGTTCACTTTTCCTGTTATCATAATGGAAAGGTTATTATCACCGGAATCAAATCTTCCTTAGACGTCGAGGCGACGGTATACCCGACCCTTATTGAATTGGAATTGTTTACGTTATAAAAGGAAATTTCATTGTATGTGCTGAATATTACGTTGTATTTTTGAATAAAAATGTCCAAAACTATTATTAGTTTTCATCTTTTGTATACATATATTTACAATGATACTGTTATTCGTTTTTGAAAGATAAACGAATACGTCTATATCCTTGTTGTAACAGATAAATTGTTTCTCCTAAATCGTGATATAATACGAAATATTTGACATTTTCTCTAAACGGACCCTTCACTACCGAGCACGTTGAAATTAATCAAGCTCGTCAAAATTGGCTTATTGTTAAGAGAGAAGATTATAAACGTAAAACGTTTACTCACGAACGGCGCGCGACGGACACAACACCATCATAATGACTCAATGACTTTCAGAATTATGAAAGTGATCGAGAAAACTTGATACCAGTAAAATTTGCATTCCGGATTCATATCAAGGAAAAGTTTATAACAGTCCCTAATTGAAATGAATACAATATCAGCATTTTCTCCTTTTCTCTCAATGTTTCCCAAACGTATTCTTGACGAGGACGTCAAAATTAGTCAATACTTAATTAATCAATTTCTTCTTTTCTCTCAATGCTTTCCCCAATGTTAAGGAAGACGTCAAAATCAGTCAATACAATATCAGCATTTTCTCCTTTTCTTTCAATGTTTCCCAAACGTTTTCTTGACGAGGACGTCAAAATTAGTCAATACTTTATTAGTCAATTTCTTCTTTTCTCTCAATGCTTTCCCCAATGTTAAGGAAGACGTCAAAATCAGTCAATACAATATCAGCATTTTCTCCTTTTCTCTCTATGTTTTCACGAACATTAAATTACGAAGGCGTCATAATCAGTCAAAACATTATTAGCAACTTCTCTTTTTCTCTCAATGTTTTCACATACTATTTCATATGCTGACCTGCTCGCTCTGTGCAAGGGAATATTATTTGGAATCAAGATTCGATGACGAAAAGGCATACATATGCTACTTACATCAGTATATCGGAATATTGTTGTAAATAACATACATCATGCTCTTTTGATTTCAAGGATGAATAAGACTAAAACGGATTTATTTTATGTTCTTTTCTTTTCTTTTCAAACTACATGAGAAGCATAAAACAAGAGACATAAAACAAAAGAAGTGTAAAAAATCAAAGGACTGAAGTGATGAAAGTTGACATAAAGACTATGTCTATGTAATGATTATCATAAAACCTACCAAAGGCCTGGTCATATACACCATTCCGCGTCCGCATAAAGCCCAGAGGCCGTCTAAAACAAGCGGAGACGTGTAGTAATAATTTGGACGCGAAGTGGACGCGGAATCGCATGTGACCAAGCCTTATGAGATTGAGTGGTTGACATTCTCATAGCAAAACAATTTCTTTGATCAATACATTTCATACATATATATATAGTAACAGTATGTACATCACGTAAAATTTGTGAATAATATGGTACAGAAAACATTAAGGTAAAAGGAGAAAATGCTGATGATCAACAATTTCTCCTTTTGTCTCATTGTTTTTCAAAACCTGCCCTACATGTAACGTGAAAAAACGTGTCGTGCTTGTGAAAGGGTTAAAATGCATGATTATCTATATATGTAATGTTCAGTATAAATCTTACTTTGTTTGACCCGAAGTCTATAAACGAACCATCATAATGCTATAAACCACCTTTGTAGTTCATTTTTAACAGACCTGGGAATGACATTGGGCCTTTAAATAAATACGGTAAAGTAATGAAGCTAGTACATTTTTACAGTCGTTTCAACCCGAAATCACAGCGAGATAAGTAGAATATTTTTTCAAATTTATTCGACTCTATTAGCTTCAGATTAATCAATCGAAAGTATCATTCAGATAATATTCCAACATTTATTCAGTTACACCGAAGCTGTTCAATGCTTTTATCAAGATCCTAAATTAATTCGATAATGATCCACTGGTACATTGGGGCTTTGGAATTGTTTGTCAATTCGAATCAAATACATAGTGATATATTAAGGTATCCAACCCCTCATTAGCACCAAAGAGCCAGAGGCGAAACTTGATTTGAAAGTGCCGGTAATTCCTAAACTGTGTTACATTTCCACTCCAAATACAAACATAAGCATTTTGTACGGTTTAGAATTTAAAATCAATGCATACTTATGGAAATATTTGAAAAAAAAATGTTCAAAATTACCTCCCTTGCATATAAATATAGAGAAAAATAAATTTTTCAATAAATTTCTTCTTGAAGCATAATCTTGAAATCCGGCACGGTGAATCAACTTATGCGAAGTTTATTAACAAATGCGTGTAATTTTATGCATTTCGTACGGCTAGAAAGTGGTGCTTTTAACGAGAGGCTGTAAACCTTAACGGAACACAAATGATACTCGATATGTTATCAAACCGAGTTATTTGCTGGCAAGTTCATTTAGATTCAAATGTAATGCCAATAGCACGAATATATTAAAGAAATACGTTTTCCTTCTTTCTCACAACCGATGTGTCTAATTAATGTTTTTTGTCAAAATTCGGGATAACAGGAAGAATAACGGGAATTTAATTACATCTTTAAGAAAAAATCATGCAGATCGATAAGGATAGCGTCGAAATAAACTTATTGTATCGAGTCAACTTTATACAACTCCTAATGAGTAATATTCATAAAGCCTTCTACTTAAGGTCCTTGGACTCTAATTGGAACAAACACTTCGAGCATATAGGTCTCTATGAAAGTTGGATATGTTGTAGACATGGATTAATAGAAATATTTTACCATCTTACTTTTTATACATCGCCGAAGACGGTCGTATATTGGCGTCATCTTCTCCGTCCGTCCGTTCATCCGTCCGTACGTACATACGTACATCCACTTTTCTTGTGAGCTCAACTCATCCTAAGTTTCTGGCTGGAATTGTTTTTAAACTTGGTCAATGTTATCACCTCAATTGGTAGATGCGCTTGAAGGGAGGTTTTTATGGTTCATTGATTTTTGCGTGAGTTACGCCCCCTTAAAACTTAGTCTCTGGGGCGGCGTATATTGTGACCAGGGCATTTTTGTTTTAAATTTTGTGAATCCAATAGGAGATAATTGCTTTACAGTTTGCATTGAAGTCAACGAAAAAATATCTAGAAAATATCTACTCTATCAGTATTTTCAAAATGAGACAAGTTTCCAAAACAAATTAAATGGTAGAAAGCTATCAAATCCTATTTCTCCCATTGACATACAATAAAATTGTATGTTAACTATCCACATTTTCTTTTTGAAAATTGACTTTTTGTGAATCAGGGGAATATAATCAAGAGAAAAGTTATATCATAGGAGTGGGGGAAATAACACATTATTGAAAAGTCAGGAACATTTACTTATCATACATCACTCACATCATGATATATGTCAATTACAGTTTTGTCATATATATATATAATTGGTATTTGATATCAAACGCTATAAAATATACATATTATGTAGCTAAAATTCGATAAAATTACAACCAGTACAGTTCCAGAATCTTAAAAATTGAGTTATCCGCTTCAAAGATGCGCTTGAATAATTCATTGTGTGGCGAACAAAGTATCTTATAGGCGAAGTACCTTCCACATTAAACGTTAATATAATGTTACATGTATACCGAAAACCCTTGATCGCTTAAATTTAATTGATTTTGATATATTGAAAGAATCCTTATTACGATAATAACAAAACTCGACGTAAAAAATGACAAAGTCTGACGTCCATAATAACAAAGTTGGACAGAAAAAATGACAAAGTCTGGTTTGTTCAATAACGGAGTTGGTTTCATAACAATACAAAGTCTGATTGAATTTTCCTACTGTATTTCTATATAGAATGACAAAGTCTACTCGGTTTGTAGACAAAGTCTGTTTTATTCAACGTCAAAGTCTGCGTAAAAAATGTACAAAGTAGATAAACAAAATTAGCAAAACCGGTCCAGAAAAATGACAAAGTCTGCCGGATAACAAAAAAAATGTGTAGGTTGTATATCCACAGTGGGTTACTTCGCGCACTAATCGGATGCGTATAGCTCCGTTGACAAATACTAAGGCCACATCCCTTGAAATTAAGACAATTTCATCTTTTGTCTCTATGTTTTAAAAAAAGTATGGGAAATTTGAAGGTGCGTATTATTTTACAACAATAGCATTTTCTTCTTTTGTGTTATGTTCAAATAATTATTTTGGCGAAAATAACAAAACTCGACGCGAAAATAACAAAACTCGACGTAAAAAATGACAAAGTCTGACGTCCAAAATGACAAAGTTGGACAGAAAAAATGACAAAGTCTGTTTTGTTCAATAACGGAGTTGGTTTCATAACAAAACAAAGTCTGATTGAATTTTCCTACTGTATTTCTATATAGAATGACAAAGTCTAATTGGTTTGCGGACAAAGTCTGTTTTGTTCAACGTCAAAGTCTGTGTAAAAAATATACACAGTAGATAAACCAAATTGACAAAATTGGTCCAGAAAAATGACAAAGTCTGCCGGATAATAAAAAAAAAGTGTAGGTTGTATATCCACAGTGGGTTACTTCGCGCACTAATCGGATGCGTATAGCTCCGTTGACAAATACTAAGGCCACATCCCTTGAAATTAAGACAATTTCATCTTTTGTCTCTATGTTTTAAAAAAAGTATGGGAAATTTGAAGGTCCGTATTATTTTACAACAATAGCATTTTCTTCTTTTGTGTTATGTTCAAATAATTATTTTGGCGAAAATAACAAAACTCGACGTAAAAAATGACAAAGTCTGACGTCCAAAATGACAAAGTTGGACAGAAAAAATGACAAAGTCTGTTTTGTTCAATAACGGAGTTGGTTTCATAACAAAACAAAGTCTGATTGAATTTTCCAACTATATTTCTATATAGAATGACAAAGTCTAATTGGTTTGCGGACAAAGTCTGTTTTGTTCAACGTCAAAGTCTGCGTAAAAAATATACACAGTAGATAAACCAAATTGACAAAATTGGTCCAGAAAAATGACAAAGTCTGCCGGATAACAAAAAAAAAGTGTAGGTTGTATATCCACAGTGGGTTACTTCGCATACTAGTCGGTTGAATAAAGCGCTCATTTCAACCACGCCCACTGACGTCATGGTCAATGATCAGCCACGCCCACTGACGTCATGGTCGAAGCTTAGCCACGCCCATTTTTGGCTCCTCGCTCATACATATGGTACTCTATTTTGTGTTGTTTTGATGACGTCACAAACGTATCTTCATACATGTATACCTATAAGCGGAAAAAATAGCATTCGTGCAATCGGCATTATATTTGAATCTGAATAAGCTTGCCACAAATAACTCGGTTTATTAACATATCGAGTATCATTTGATGCATCTCGTACGGTTAGAAAGTGGTGCTTTTAATGAGGGGCTGTAAACCTTAACGGAACACAAATGATACTCGATATGTTAATAAACCGAGTTATTTGTGGCAAGCTTATTCAGATTCAAATATAATGCCGATTGCACGAATGCTATTTTTTCCGCTTATAGGTATACATGTATGAAGATACGTTTGTGACGTCATCAAAACAACACAAAATAGAGTACCATATGTATGAGCGAGGAGCCAAAAATGGGCGTGGCTAAGCTTCGACCATGACGTCAGTGGGCGTGGCTGATCATTGACCATGACGTCAGTGGGCGTGGTTGAAATGAGCGCTTTATTCAACCGACTAGTATGCGAAGTAACCCACTGTGGATATACAACCTACACTTTTTTTTTGTTATCCGGCAGACTTTGTCATTTTTCTGGACCAATTTTGTCAATTTGGTTTATCTACTGTGTATATTTTTTACGCAGACTTTGACGTTGAACAAAACAGACTTTGTCCGCAAACCAATTAGACTTTGTCATTCTATATAGAAATATAGTTGGAAAATTCAATCAGACTTTGTTTTGTTATGAAACCAACTCCGTTATTGAACAAAACAGACTTTGTCATTTTTTCTGTCCAACTTTGTCATTTTGGACGTCAGACTTTGTCATTTTTTACGTCGAGTTTTGTTATTTTCGCCAAAATAATTATTTGAACATAACACAAAAGAAGAAAATGCTATTGTTGTAAAATAATACGGACCTTCAAATTTCCCATACTTTTTTTAAAACATAGAGACAAAAGATGAAATTGTCTTAATTTCAAGGGATGTGGCCTTAGTATTTGTCAACGGAGCTATACGCATCCGATTAGTGCGCGAAGTAACCCACTGTGGATATACAACCTACACTTTTTTTTATTATCCGGCAGACTTTGTCATTTTTCTGGACCAATTTTGTCAATTTGGTTTATCTACTGTGTATATTTTTTACACAGACTTTGACGTTGAACAAAACAGACTTTGTCCGCAAACCAATTAGACTTTGTCATTCTATATAGAAATACAGTAGGAAAATTCAATCAGACTTTGTTTTGTTATGAAACCAACTCCGTTATTGAACAAAACAGACTTTGTCATTTTTTCTGTCCAACTTTGTCATTTTGGACGTCAGACTTTGTCATTTTTTACGTCGAGTTTTGTTATTTTCGCGTCGAGTTTTGTTATTTTCGCCAAAATAATTATTTGAACATAACACAAAAGAAGAAAATGCTATTGTTGTAAAATAATACGCACCTTCAAATTTCCCATACTTTTTTTAAAACATAGAGACAAAAGATGAAATTGTCTTAATTTCAAGGGATGTGGCCTTAGTATTTGTCAACGGAGCTATACGCATCCGATTAGTGCGCGAAGTAACCCACTGTGGATATACAACCTACACATTTTTTTTGTTATCCGGCAGACTTTGTCATTTTTCTGGACCGGTTTTGCTAATTTTGTTTATCTACTTTGTACATTTTTTACGCAGACTTTGACGTTGAATAAAACAGACTTTGTCTACAAACCGAGTAGACTTTGTCATTCTATATAGAAATACAGTAGGAAAATTCAATCAGACTTTGTATTGTTATGAAACCAACTCCGTTATTGAACAAACCAGACTTTGTCATTTTTTCTGTCCAACTTTGTTATTATGGACGTCAGACTTTGTCATTTTTTACGTCGAGTTTTGTTATTATCGTAATAAGGATTCTTTCAATATATCAAAATCAATTAAATTTAAGCGATCAAGGGTTTTCGGTATACATGTAACATTATATTAACGTTTAATGTGGAAGGTACTTCGCCTATAAGATACTTTGTTCGCCACACAATGAATTATTCAAGCGCATCTTTGAAGCGGATAACTCAATTTTTAAGATTCTGGAACTGTACTGGTTGTAATTTTATCGAATTTTAGCTACATAATATGTATATTTTATAGCGTTTGATATCAAATACCAATTATATATATATATGACAAAACTGTAATTGACATATATCATGATGTGAGTGATGTATGATAAGTAAATGTTCCTGACTTTTCAATAATGTGTTATTTCCCCCACTCCTATGATATAACTTTTCTCTTGATTATATTCCCCTGATTCACAAAAAGTCAATTTTCAAAAAGAAAATGTGGATAGTTAACATACAATTTTATTGTATGTCAATGGGAGAAATAGGATTTGATAGCTTTCTACCATTTAATTTGTTTTGGAAACTTGTCTCATTTTGAAAATACTGATAGAGTAGATATTTTCTAGATATTTTTTCGTTGACTTCAATGCAAACTGTAAAGCAATTATCTCCTATTGGATTCACAAAATTTAAAACAAAAATGCCCTGGTCACAATATACGCCGCCCCAGAGACTAAGTTTTAAGGGGGCGTAACTCACGCAAAAATCAATGAACCATAAAAACCTCCCTTCAAGCGCATCTACCAATTGAGGTGATAACATTGACCAAGTTTAAAAACAATTCCAGCCAGAAACTTAGGATGAGTTGAGCTCACAAGAAAAGTGGATGTACGTATGTACGTACGGACGGATGAACGGACGGACGGAGAAGATGACGCCAATATACGACCGTCTTCGGCGATGTATAAAAAGTAAGATGGTAAAATATTTCTATTAATCCATGTCTACAACATATCCAACTTTCATAGAGACCTATATGCTCGAAGTGTTTGTTCCAATTAGAGTCCAAGGACCTTAAGTAGAAGGCTTTATGAATATTACTCATTAGGAGTTGTATAAAGTTGACTCGATACAATAAGTTTATTTCGACGCTATCCTTATCGATCTGCATGATTTTTTCTTAAAGATGTAATTAAATTCCCGTTATTCTTCCTGTTATCCCGAATTTTGACAAAAAACATTAATTAGACACATCGGTTGTGAGAAAGAAGGAAAACGTATTTCTTTAATATATTCGTGCTATTGGCATTACATTTGAATCTAAATGAACTTGCCAGCAAATAACTCGGTTTGATAACATATCGAGTATCATTTGTGTTCCGTTAAGGTTTACAGCCTCTCGTTAAAAGCACCACTTTCTAGCCGTACGAAATGCATAAAATTACACGCATTTGTTAATAAACTTCGCATAAGTTGATTCACCGTGCCGGATTTCAAGATTATGCTTCAAGAAGAAATTTATTGAAAAATTTATTTTTCTCTATATTTATATGCAAGGGAGGTAATTTTGAACATTTTTTTTTCAAATATTTCCATAAGTATGCATTGATTTTAAATTCTAAACCGTACAAAATGCTTATGTTTGTATTTGGAGTGGAAATGTAACACAGTTTAGGAATTACCGGCACTTTCAAATCAAGTTTCGCCTCTGGCTCTTTGGTGCTAATGAGGGGTTGGATACCTTAATATATCACTATGTATTTGATTCGAATTGACAAACAATTCCAAAGCCCCAATGTACCAGTGGATCATTATCGAATTAATTTAGGATCTTGATAAAAGCATTGAACAGCTTCGGTGTAACTGAATAAATGTTGGAATATTATCTGAATGATACTTTCGATTGATTAATCTGAAGCTAATAGAGTCGAATAAATTTGAAAAAATATTCTACTTATCTCGCTGTGATTTCGGGTTGAAACGACTGTAAAAATGTACTAGCTTCATTACTTTACCGTATTTATTTAAAGGCCCAATGTCATTCCCAGGTCTGTTAAAAATGAACTACAAAGGTGGTTTATAGCATTATGATGGTTCGTTTATAGACTTCGGGTCAAACAAAGTAAGATTTATACTGAACATTACATATATAGATAATCATGCATTTTAACCCTTTCACAAGCACGACACGTTTTTTCACGTTACATGTAGGGCAGGTTTTGAAAAACAATGAGACAAAAGGAGAAATTGTTGATCATCAGCATTTTCTCCTTTTACCTTAATGTTTTCTGTACCATATTATTCACAAATTTTACGTGATGTACATACTGTTACTATATATATATGTATGAAATGTATTGATCAAAGAAACTGTTTTGCTATGAGAATGTCAACCACTCAATCTCATAAGGCTTGGTCACATGCGATTCCGCGTCCACTTCGCGTCCAAATTATTACTACACGTCTCCGCTTGTTTTAGACGGCCTCTGGGCTTTATGCGGACGCGGAATGGTGTATATGACCAGGCCTTTGGTAGGTTTTATGATAATCATTACATAGACATAGTCTTTATGTCAACTTTCATCACTTCAGTCCTTTGATTTTTTACACTTCTTTTGTTTTATGTCTCTTGTTTTATGCTTCTCATGTAGTTTGAAAAGAAAAGAAAAGAACATAAAATAAATCCGTTTTAGTCTTATTCATCCTTGAAATCAAAAGAGCATGATGTATGTTATTTACAACAATATTCCGATATACTGATGTAAGTAGCATATGTATGCCTTTTCGTCATCGAATCTTGATTCCAAATAATATTCCCTTGCACAGAGCGAGCAGGTCAGCATATGAAATAGTATGTGAAAACATTGAGAGAAAAAGAGAAGTTGCTAATAATGTTTTGACTGATTATGACGCCTTCGTAATTTAATGTTCGTGAAAACATAGAGAGAAAAGGAGAAAATGCTGATATTGTATTGACTGATTTTGACGTCTTCCTTAACATTGGGGAAAGCATTGAGAGAAAAGAAGAAATTGACTAATAAAGTATTGACTAATTTTGACGTCCTCGTCAAGAAAACGTTTGGGAAACATTGAAAGAAAAGGAGAAAATGCTGATATTGTATTGACTGATTTTGACGTCTTCCTTAACATTGGGGAAAGCATTGAGAGAAAAGAAGAAATTGATTAATTAAGTATTGACTAATTTTGACGTCCTCGTCAAGAATACGTTTGGGAAACATTGAGAGAAAAGGAGAAAATGCTGATATTGTATTCATTTCAATTAGGGACTGTTATAAACTTTTCCTTGATATGAATCCGGAATGCAAATTTTACTGGTATCAAGTTTTCTCGATCACTTTCATAATTCTGAAAGTCATTGAGTCATTATGATGGTGTTGTGTCCGTCGCGCGCCGTTCGTGAGTAAACGTTTTACGTTTATAATCTTCTCTCTTAACAATAAGCCAATTTTGACGAGCTTGATTAATTTCAACGTGCTCGGTAGTGAAGGGTCCGTTTAGAGAAAATGTCAAATATTTCGTATTATATCACGATTTAGGAGAAACAATTTATCTGTTACAACAAGGATATAGACGTATTCGTTTATCTTTCAAAAACGAATAACAGTATCATTGTAAATATATGTATACAAAAGATGAAAACTAATAATAGTTTTGGACATTTTTATTCAAAAATACAACGTAATATTCAGCACATACAATGAAATTTCCTTTTATAACGTAAACAATTCCAATTCAATAAGGGTCGGGTATACCGTCGCCTCGACGTCTAAGGAAGATTTGATTCCGGTGATAATAACCTTTCCATTATGATAACAGGAAAAGTGAACGTTATCTTTTCTCAACGTAACTACCGGAAAAATTTCGGGTTCGTACGTTAATTTAAACGTTCGACATAGTTCGGGGATATTCAAGGGCGTCGACAAGGTGTGAAATGCTGACGACGTAATCATTTTCACCGACGTTAATTTAACGGGATAACCTAGTTTCTGTAGAACTCTCGCGTAGCGTCTTATTCTTCGACGGCCATCTTGGAATGAACGCGACATGCCGTTAGAATTGAGTTTTCCGTTTCTAAATACCAGACAATTTCCTCCGATACGACGATGTTGCCATATAAGACCGTTAAACGTTTTAGGATCGTATCTCACGTTAACCAACTGAGAGCATAACTCTCTTAAATCGATGTCGCAGTTCAGCGAGGCAGTGTATACGGTATTGGTTATATACATGGTGTGTACTCGTTCACGTAGAAATATAAAATGAAGACGAAATTACATATACGTATCTTTTTATTAAAAACGTTATTACGTGATAACAACAACAACGACGACTTTACAAACAACAACAACAACAACAACAACGAACAAACGTTACACAAACTCTAACGAACAAACGTTACACAAACTCTAACGAACAAACGTTACACAAATTCTAACGAACAAACGTTACACAAACTCTATAACGAACAAACGTTACACAAACTATAACGGCGCGTTTAAACATATAGCTCAATACACTAATTAGTCATACTTTTTTCTTCGTATTGGGCGAGCACTCCTCGCATTGGTCCCTAACGTGATTCGGTTGTAGGTAGCAAGGTAGAACGTCGTACAATTCCGGAACTGCGGAGGGAATCATTCTTAATCCGTTTTTCAATTCGTCGTATTGTTGGAGAGTCAATGATATCCACTTTCGGGTGGCGCAGACCTCTGAAGCCCCTTCTGGTAACCAAAATTTTCGTATATCCACGCAGGGAAACCCGGGGTTAACGCTTACGAACCAATTTCCCCCTAGATGCTTGCGAAATGTCTCTGACAGCTGATCTCGATTCCATTCATCCACGTGAAATCCGATTTCATTCAGGAGGGAGTACAGTTCGTTACACCTGGATAACGTCAGCGTTATTCCTTTTAAAGTGGGAACGGGCTGGCCGTCTTTGAAAATTAATTCCCTGATGTGAATGTATGTATTTCCTTCGAATTTACTATCGAATAGGTAACACTCCTTCCCTAGGTGTTGAGAGTATCTCGAATTCAGTCTGTTCGTCATGATGATCTAAACGCGAATGAACCTGCGATTCAAATTCCCTATTTATAACGGTTAATTTCAACCAATCAAAAGTCATTTCTATTTATAGTTTGAATTCTAGCGCATGCGTCTTAATGTTTTCCAGTAGGTCCTCGCCTCATCGATTGACTCATCAATGGGATGCGCCAGTTGTTTCACAGTCAGCCATTGGCGGAGATTGCCAATCAATTTGGACAAAATGTTTTTAAGATATCTTAAATTTGCGCTATTTTCAATCGGAATTTGTTTATTCCGAGTAACCCGATCTTAAGTCGATAAATTGGTCGTTTTCGGTTTAAATCTAGTAGACACGCATATGTACCGATCGAGACAACATTTGGTCATAGTACTGTTGATATAAAGATCCTGTATAGTTCAGAGTTATATCCCGGACACGCATATATATATCCTTAACTGATTCAGTTGAATGCCTTCGGATTGAACAAAATTGTTGTTCTTCGTTTTCACTCTCGCATCAACACGCGTTGATTAATACTCTGCGTATAAACGCTCAAGATCCTAAGATCGATGATATTTTCGGCCTTATTGGATCCGTACACGTTGAGTTAGGCGCCTTGAAAATTAATAAAACGCACTTTTGACTTTGTTTTCGCGAAATCGTCCGCAAATATATAAAGACCCTATATTAACAAAATGAATGTGGTTGATTCTATATTTTCCGCATATTCTAAATGTCCCGCCTAATCCTTACCTTTTTTTCCTTTTTGTGTTCGCTGAATTTTATGCGCCCTTGACATCACTGAAAATTTCCGATGATCTCAGTTCTACGACAGGAAATGACCATCGTCAATCCTAAATTTTCACAAACTCTTAATTAAGGGTTAAAAGGGATATCTTGTTTATTGTGTATGTTTAGATAGTTTTATCAATAACGAGTTAATTTTCCATTGTCCGTGAACTTCTATTGTTAGCGGAATAATGGGTATTACGTCCCAGGTATTGTCTGAACTCTTAATTAAGGGTTAAAAGGGATATCTTGTTTATTGTGTATGTTTAGATAGTTTTATCAATAACGAGTTAATTTTCCATTGTCCGTGAACTTCTATTGTTAGCGGAATAATGGGTATTACGCCCAGGCATTGTCTGAACTCTTAATTAAGGGTTAAAAGGGATATCTTGTTTATTGTGTATGTTTAGATAGTTTTATCAATAACGAATTAACTTTCCATTGTCCGTGAACTTCTATTGTTAGCGGAATAATGGGTATTACGTCCCAGGTATTGTCTGAACTCTTAATTAAGGGTTAAAAGGGATATCTTGTTTATTGTGTATGTTTAGATAGTTGTATCAATAACGAGTTAACTTTCCATTGTCCGTGAACTTCTATTGTTAGCGGAATAATAGGTATTAAGCACCAGGCATTGTCTGAACTCTTAATTAAGGGTTAATCACCTGGACAGGACACTCTTAGTCACGACCCGTTAACGCCATACAGTACTTTTTATAGGCGATGACTTCGATCATTACAGCTCATCGTTAATTAAGGTCTATAATGATCATCTCGTTTATGGTTTGCGTTTAGATAGTTCAGCGTCGGGATGTACTTTTTTTTTATATGCGAGGTAAGATCGGTTTTAAAACCATATTTGAGTTATTTCGCAATTTCGATCTTTTACTCGATATGAAGGCAGTAATCTATTTTAAAGCCTGCGAAAAAGATAAACGATTAATATTCGACCTCGTTTTCGAGGCAGTTTAGACAATAAGGACTATATCATCGATTAAGGGAGATTGCTCCAGTCTTTACGGAATACTCGGTCATTACTGTAGTAAATTAAATGTTTCGTACCAATACGTTTCGCTATCATATTTTCGATAATATAACGCGTTATTTCAATTTACAATTTTCGACGGAAAAAGTGTATTCATTATGCGAAACTGATTTCCTCAAGATGGAAATGGGTTATTTAGAGCAAGACAGTCGTAAGTGTACATGCAGTTACCACTGTTTTGCGACATTTTATCCGTGTGTAGCTGATAAAAATTGCTGCAATTCACTAATAAGTGCGTTGACCTATACATTTTTTGAATTATTATCAGGTCATGTCGCTTAATAAAATAAGGGAGTTTTATCAAATTCTATTAAGTAGAACTTGAAATATTTCCCAAAAATTTTGACATAAAACGCTCCAGCTTCGTTGATCTAATCGAACACGTGAGCATGATGTTTTCTACATATACGCGTTTATAAAAGCACATATTTTGGGTTTTCCGTTCTAAGTAAATGAAAGACGTTACTTTAAATTTAAATTTCGGGACTAAACGATGAATATACAGCTTTTTTATAGACGATTTAGTGACCTTGGACAGGTGCGTGAAATTGTGCAGTTTTTCGAAGTAGGGGTATGTGGTATAGAACAAACGATTAAATCGATCCTAAGATTTGCTTAGTTGCGCAACATTCAATTACTCGGACACAAAAGGGTTATTATCCGAGTACCGTAAGATTTTCCGATATTTCTATTGTTACTTAAATGAACGGATGTTCCTTTGCGGAGACTGACTAATTCGATCAATTACTCGATCAAGATAACATTTTAGGAGATTAAAAGGGATTAAAACTGCGCATCGACGGTGTTGGGGGGTTTAAAATTTGTCGTTAGTCCGACCTAGATAATCCTTTCCCGAACGAGATCTAGTCTGATCGTGACGCGTGATAAAACATCGAGAGAAAACAATAAACATTGAGAAAACAATAAACATTGAAACAAGAAAGAAAAACATTGAAACAAGAAAGCAAACATTGAAACAGAAAACATTGAAACAAAGGAGAAAACATTGAGACAAAAGAAAATGCTGATAGCAGTAATCCCTTTCGTGATACGACGTCAGCGGTGAAACGGCCTATGGCGTTCTAGATAGAACTAAAAATAGACCGTGGGGAAAACCCGAAAATGGGTGTGTCTTGAAAATAAACCCTAGGAAAAACCCGAAAATGGGCGTGGCTCACCTTCGATCCGTAACGTTGTTCCGACCTATGACGTTGCTCCGATCTATGACGTTGCTTCGGCTCTGAGTCCCCTGAATTGACGTCAGTGGTCAGCCAGCCTATGGTATTCTTGATAGAACTAAAAATAGACTGGAAAACCCCGAAAATGGACGTGGTTCGGGCGTGGTTCACCGTGATGTCACCTCCGGTACGACGTCACTGGGAATTTCCCCGGAAATGGGCGTGGCTTGGGCGTGGCTGACCTCTGATGTAACGGGTCAATGGTCAACCACGCCTACTAACGTCATGGTCAATGATTAGCCACGCCCACTGCGTCATGGTCAATGATTAACCACGCCCATTTTTTGGCTCATCGCTCATCCTAAACGTATTCAAATGCACTACCATAACTACTAACATTACCTCCCTTGCATATGAATATAGTGTAAAATAATATTTGTAAATGATTTTTTTCTAGAAGCATAATCTTGAAACAAGACCAGTCCAGATATTTGATTGTCTGTACAAGTACATAAACTCTTTTCCAAACGAGACCTGGTTTTGATGTCTCTAGCAGAAAGAGCTTGGGAAAACATTGAGACAAAAGAAGAAAATGCTGGCTATATGATACACAAACACATTCCAGTATTCATAAAGCTTCGTTTTGTCGGCTTCAGAAGCTTCCAAATGGGAGCGCCATAAGATGATGTTGTTTGGGAATGAGTTAAAGGTACATATAACTATTACGACAATACAATCAATGAAAAATGATGACACAAATCTTTCTATTTAGCCCTGGTACCAGAGGCGCCTCAAAATAAGACTCAACAATTTCATCTAAATATACCCGAATGGTCGAATAATGTCATGGAATTATTCGTCTGTCCGTCTGTCTACTCCTTCATCTTTATGTTCTTTTGTCCGTTAGCAATTTCTTGGGTGCTCAACTCCCCTTACAGTTTATTTTGGAAGATAATCAAACTGGGATATCTGTTCATCTTAGAGGCATTTTATCTTTAGAACACTCAAAGTACTCAGCTGACTTTCAGTTCTTTCAATCCGAGCAAATCGATTTCACTATGACCAGCCTTAAATGGAAATTTTAGATACCATGAACACACATTTTAGGGTAAATAGCAACTTTTCAGCAATTTTGGAAAGGTGCACGCTGACGATGTCATGAATGATATGGGGAATCCTTTTTAGGAAGAACATCCTGATTTGTTTACTCTTTACCTGAAGATAATATTAATCACTACTTGACTTCTTTTGAGTAATGTAAATCAGAATTAACTCCCTGTGGTCAAAAGCAATTAAATATTTTAAAGTAAAATAGTAGCTTACAAATCATGAGGAAGCTATTTCTTTGAATTCTCCGGTTGTGCTTGGTTGGAACTAAATACTTCAGAAGCAGTACTAAGTTCCACCTTGCCTCAGTTCTATGAACCAAAAAATGCAGCTGCAAATACAAAACCATAAGTCTATGCCATCATAGTTGATGGAACAGCCGTGATAAACATATATTCGTTTTGTACCTCCAAATGCTTTAGGAACATGCAGCTGAATGTGCCAAACCTTCATGGGCTTTTACAGGCTAACTGTTTTGGTCTGTCGATGTACACAGATACACCAGCCTAAATGCTAAAACAAAGGTCAAAGTATGGTCAAGACATCAAATACAGGGTGACTGACAATTGCACTCCATCTTAAGTATGGCATATATTTTGTTTAGACAATGACAACAAGACTAATTTCAACACCTTTCAGGCTCAAGATTGTTCAGATGTGTCAGCAAAATATTGGCATTGTAAAAGGGGAAGAAAGGGTTATAGGTAGCCAGTCTTGGGGAAGTTGCGCCTTGTAATCATGAGCAAATACATGTTTGATAATCAAAGTCGGCAGCACAGACGTCCTTATAATAATAACCTATGCATTTCAAAGACTAAATGATATTGGTATTGAGAAGCTTTCGTTTAAAGTTACATTTCACGATTATTTCATTTTTTTAAAAGTATGTCTTGATGCAAAGATTGTTTATTCTTATGCGTAGAAATTCTATCAGTTTTTTGAAGTTGTTATTTATATGCGGAAAATACGCCAGACAGAAATGACAAATTCTAAATAAATCTGATCTGTTGTCCACAACAATTTGTTTAATTTTAGCACAGAAATACATGTATATATTTCTCGTAAGTTCCATATTTTGGGTTGAAATTTTCAGAATTTTCATAAGAAAACATGCTCTTTCAGATAGAACAAAAGTAAAATTTATGTACAAATAATTGTGAAATGTCACTTTAAGGTTATAAACTTATGCTAAACGCCCCTTCATACAATGCACTAGGTTTTTTTTTTGGGGGGGGGGGGAGAGAGAAAGAGAGTGTCTTTCATGCTTTCACTGGCTGTGATATTGTTTCAGTTTTACGGTTATAGGACAAGGGACCTTGTTCTTCTCTTTTTATCATGTCTGCAAGCAAAGCTATAAGATGCGTAATCCCCAACTAGCGCAGATTTGGAAAGGTCTACTTTTTATCAAGCAGAATACACCTGTAGTCAAATAACTTTCCCCAAAATGGAAGTAATGAGCCTACCTAAATAGGAATGGAAGCAACGAAGAGTCACATAGCATATTATCTGGATTTGAATTAACTTCCGTCAATTGTTGTGGGTACAAGAAGTCATGCAAAGATTGGTGCTGTAGGTTTAGCCTACGCTGCACTTGATTTTGCAGATGTAAATGCTGACGCTCCAAGAAATCAGAGTGGTGAGCTATGCACGCTACCATTTAAAGAGACCAATGTTAGGTAATTTATGCATCAGGCTTACATTACATTATTTCTGACCAAAATGAAAGGAAACATAGAACTGGTATTAAGTATTTAACACTTCCCATGGAGAAATATTTCACCATAACCATTACTAGAAATCAAAAGGGTCTTAGTTTAAAAGATTGCGTTTTGTCTGCACGAATTTTATTACTGCCTCCGGGTTGATAAAGTTTCTATTTTTTGCCAAAAAGTATTGTTCAAAATATAAGAAATAGTAATTTTATGCACATAACATTTTAAAATTATGTTATCTTGTGTTTAAAAACATACATTTGTTATAAAAAAAAAGCGGCCAATCATATCAAGTTTTATAGTAAAAACGGTATTTTCTACCCGTCAATGGCTGACATCTTGGAAAATAGTGGCCATCTTGTAATTTTTAGGCACAAAACTTGATAAAATTCTGTTTTTTATGCTTGGAAACATTCATTTTGTTGTGAAAAGGACAAAAATCGGCCAATTATATTAGCTTTTATGGTAAAAGCGGTATCTTTCATACGCCAATGGCTGCCATCTTGAAAAATGGCGGCCATCTCCACTTTTTGAATGGCTTATTGGTTTTTATTTAGCTACATGGTTTTATAGAAGCGTGTGCCAAGTTTGATGCTTGCATCATCAAATGCGCGTTTTTTGCATTTATCTGCTTAGCTATTTGCCAGTTTCGCACAAGAACGTAATTTACCTGTGACCTCATTCTGACCTGGAATTCGAAAGAGACACTAAGCATGCTTCCGGACATTGTTTGAAGTAGTCTAGAACATTTCTAGCATTGCTACCTTTGGTTACAAGGATGTCTTGGATTATTTGTGTGTAATAAAAGAACTAAAGCTTTTATTCAATTTCAATAAGAATTTCATTAAGTATAGTGCTTTATTTTGTTATTGACCCTGAGCGTTTTTTAGCATAAATATGATAAAATAATGTTTGAAAATGACAATATAGACCCTGGGTGAGCCTCAGTTCATTCCTGATTCAATTTAACTGATTTCGTTTTAATTGCTTTCATTTTGTGTGGACGCAAATAATTCTGCTTTATCTATAAGCCATTTTTTCTTGATTTTTGCACTCATTGAACTTTGACCTCACTGTGACCTTAAATCGAAAAATCACGCTGGGCATCCACCCCTATCTTGTTTGTAATAGTCTAAGGAACAATTCTAGCATGGATGCCGAGCATTAACAAAGACTGCCATCAGGAGTCATCGTAGGATTTATAGTCCGTAGACTATACGGTGTATCCGGGAGTTGTCCACCAGTCGTTCGGAAAAGGACTACCACTCGTGATTTAGTCGACAAAACGATCGACGCGCGATTTTCCGTTCGGAAAAGGGTTGGGGGGTATTGTTCAATGGAGAAGGGTCCCTAGACTAGCCGATGGAATGTTTAAATGTCCATTAAGCACGCTTTTCAAATAAGCCGCGTGGCGCGCGCGACGCGTATCGATTAATTAGCGGTTTTCTTTTCTCTCGACGTTTTATAGCTAGGGCGTTTTCTTCTATAAGCGGTTTTCTTTTCTCTCGACGTTTTATAACTAGCGCGTTTTCTTCCATTATAGTCGGAATAGGTAATTATTTTCCAACGACGTTTTATATCGAAATACCGAATCCGATCCAAAGCGGACTCTATGAGTCATTTCCGGTGTTGTCCCTCTCCTAGGAGGCGAACGGGCGGGGGGCGGTGCGGGGGTGCGTGGGCGAGGGGGGCGCGGGGCGACGCGGATGACGTCACTTCCGGTTGGGGGGCGGTGGTCACGTGATACAACAAAGTGACCCCCTTGTAGTGTCCCTCTCCTAGGAGGCGAAGGGGCGGGGGCGGGGCGTGGGGGCGAGGGGGGACGCTGATGACGTCACTTCCGGTCAGGGGTGTTGGTCACGTGATACACCAAAGTGACCCGTTTGTAGTCAAATGATACCGACTTCAGCCAAAAATAGAAGCGACGTAATGTATACGTAATGATCATGCAAGATGAAACTGAATGATTTTGATTCGATAATTCAAACGATGTGCTATAATTAGATTATGACGACCAAATAGGATGTTGGTTTATCAAAAACGGCAGAGGTCATATTTGATGGTTAATCAATAGACCTCGGCTTTGGAGAGTAGTGTCATTTGGGAGGCCAGGCTATCGAAAGCCATAGCGTCTGTAACGTCCTTGACTTTGAGCATCCTCACGTTGGATAATCCACGGGTGGTAAACAGAGAAACTAGCTCCAAAAAGAGTCAACGGTATTTCGTTTCCTCGTGACATCCGGCCTCTACCGAGGTAGTTGCATAGAGCGAAAATCTGTAAACAAAGGTAGGTCACGAACACATTTTTTCTACAATTATTTCTTTTACAACGAGTTTTTGAAAAATCCGGCGATGCTGTAATATGAAGAAATGGTCGAAGTTTGTTGTGCACGAGAATATACGGTGTTAGTGAGCAGAATTTGAATACAATCGTTTAAAAAACATTTCAAGATCGAAAGTAAAAACTTCTTTACTTTCGATTTTGAAATGTATTTCAACGATTGTATTAAAACCCTGCCACTAATACCGTATACTCTCGTGCACAACAAACTTCGACCATTTCTTCATATTACAGCATCGCCGGATTTCTCAAAAACTCGCTTTAAAGAAAATAATTTTAGAAAATGTGTTCGTGACCTACGAATTTTCGCTTTATGCAACTACCTCTTTTTGGAGCTAGTTTCTCTGTTTACCACCCGTGTAATCACATGACTCGGAATTTCAGAAAATCTTCTATATTTTTGTTAATACCTGAACAATTTGAATTCGGTTTGAAGCAAAGAATGCGGGTAGACGTCACGCATTAGATGAAAGTGTTGGATTTCTGAAAAATCAACTGATAAAAAAGTTATCGAAGATAAACCAAAATTTTGGTTTATCTTCAATAACTTTTTCATCCGTTGAGTTTTGAAAAATCTACCACTTCTATGTTATTCCTGACATTTTTCCGCCTTCCCTGCTTCAAAATGAATTCAAATTGGTCAAGTATTTACAAAATTGTTGAAGATTATCGGAAAATCAAAGTCACGTGATTATACACCGTGATCCTCTGCAATATGAATGACGCAGAGATCTCAGATTTCCACTATGTTTAGTCAGAAAGCTTGTCTGCAGCATTGAAAGTCGTTTTACGGCGATCAGTGCAACTGCTGGTGAATTTACACTATATTGGAATTTGCCTGACTTTCGATGTCTGACCCCTATGCACTTTAACGTAAGATATCGGGTTAACGTTGCAGAGTTTTGACACGAAATTTTCAGGAAACGTCAGCAAAATGAATGCACAATCAACGTTTTGTTTTCGCTATATATTTAACTGGGAACCAACATTTTCCGGGTGTGCTAAACTTGTTTCACACAGTATATGTACATGCCGTCTATGTAGGATTAGAACCATGTCCTTATTTATGCACAATTTTTTCAACTCGATCAAAACCATTTTGTCGAATTTAGCACAGATACTTATACAATAAATTTGTGACCCGTCACGCTAAAAGGGATGGGAAGTGTGAAAAATATCGACCCTAGTCAGTCTGCGCAGTCCGCGCAGCCAGACTAGGGCCGACACTTCACTTTTATCTACTTTTCTTAGTATGGAATGTTTTCCCTATAATTACTGTGTGTTCATTTTTCGCAAACAGGATCTGGTTGACCTGTGCCGAGTCTGACAAGTTACTCAAAATTTGGATTTTTTAAGTTCGGATAAGGTCCCTTTTAGCGTGACGGGTCACATTTGTATAAAATCGCATCATCAGCATACATATCAAGACTAGATTATGTACATCTAGCGGAAGGTCATTTACACAGATAAGAAAAACGCTGATTGTAGACTCATATTTCTAAAGGAACATCGTTCAAACCCACACCGTTAGGGCATGAACAAATTTTCTGTATCAAGATTAGATTATGTACATCTAGCGGAAGGCCATTTACACAGATAAGAAAAACACTGATTGTAGACTCATATTTCTAAAGGAACATCGTTCAAACCCACACCGTTAGGGCATGTACAAATTTTCTGTATCAAGATTAGATTATGTACATCTAGCGGAAGGTCATTTACATAGATAGAACATAGTTTAGAACATAGAACATAGTTTATTAACAAATATCCAGAAGGTCGTTGACCCATGAGGATTGCACAATACAGCATACAAAACAATACAATATGACGGACATTTTGGACTTAAGTACATAAATCAGTATATACATACAAAAAGACATACATTCAGTTAAACCTTAATAATGAGATGGAAACTGTATCCACCTTTTGTTAAACTTGCCAGAGAACGAAAACGAAAATGGCAAGAATAACAGTGGATGCATACAGGTAATTAAGGCATGAACATTTTTGGCTAGGTGGAATCATTGATAAAAGAAAATACAGTATTCATCGTACAAATTCGTATTTAAATAGTGACCTAAGAAAACTTCAGAGAATATTATGTCAGACGAAGGGTTATCAGCATTTTCTTTCATAAAAAATGTAGATAGTACTAGATACGAGGCTCATTTAGACATTTTCATTGGCAAGAAACAATAAATTTGCAATCGTTTACAATTGATTAAGAAACGAGTTACAAAGAAGACATATAAGAAACGTCCTATTTCAATACAAATGAATAGTAAATATTAATTTATATCCTATTAACATGCTAAAGCCTTTGATTAAAGACGATCATATTTCTGTCATACTACTTTTTGTGTACAAGTAAAAGTTCTGTTAGAAATTGATAAACAAATGTAGTAGCTGCAATTAAAACCCGTGTAGTCGCGGTTTTTCCTTGCTGATACGACATTCTTAGAAGTACAATTTGAATTTGGAGGCACTGCGTCAGTCAATATTTTTCTGGTATCAGTCATATTCTAGCTCATAACACTAATGACGCGGGAAAATAATATCAAACATTCATTCCAACAACGTATGATAGATAAGAAAAACAATGATTGCACACTCATATTTCTAAAGGAACATCGTTCAAACCCACACCGTTATGGCATGAACAAATTTTCTGCAAAATACACCTAACATCAATGATGGTGCACTGTGAATAATTTAGTTAACCCTTTCCCAAACAAGACCTGGTTTTGACGTCCCTAATAGAAAAGGCTTGGGAAAACATTGAAACAAAAGAAGAAACTGCTGATAACCAGCAAAATACATGTATGAGGAATTCGGCATTTTCGGCCAACTTTAGGAGGGGTTTGGCTAAGCCCCTTAGCCCCCCCACCCCACCCCCCTGTTTCTAAGGGCCTGATATTAATGAAATGTTCGTCTTTACAACTTCAAAAATGATTATGATAGTTTATTGCAAACACAAGTTCAGTTGTTGTTGTTATTACGCCGGATAACATGTCGTTTTTGAAAGAATTAAAAAAGTAGCTTAGATTGGATTCAACGAAGTTCATGGGCACATTCGACTAGTTAAGGTCATTCTCGGTTTAACCCTTTACAAAACGGCAAAATTTTAGGGTAGTTCTATTTAAAAGCTGCTCCAGATGACAAAAAATAGTGTTGATAAACATTAGATTTGTCTACAATAAAGCATGGAAAATATTGAGACAAAAGGAGAAACTGCTGGTTATCAGCAGTTTCTTCTTTTGTTTCAATGTGTTCCAAAGCCTTTTCTGTTAGGGATGTCAAAACCAGGTCTTGTTTGGGAAAGGGTTAAAGTATCACCCGAAAGACTGCGTGATAGCTCAAAAGTTTCGAATGGTATACTTAGCTTATAAATGAATTGAACGCATTAATTTGCAGCCCATCTAACTTGTGTGCACACGTTCTACTAGTTAAATATTTAGTTATATTTTTAAATATTAGACGATTAGAAAGTATAGTAATTATATATTCATAAATCAAAATAGTATGGAGAAAATTGTGTCTTTTACAATCTGCATGATTTTGGCAATACAATTAATTGCAGGTAAGACTTTTACGATCACAATAAAATCATTTTTCTAGTTAAGGTAGTATTTCCCTAATAATGAGATTCTCGCGACGTCGGAATTATTCGAATGACGTCGAAAACATTCGGCGGTGGAACTTTCCATTCGGCAGAGGATGTTTCCACAGCCGAATGTTTACGAACGCGCCCGAATAGGTTCGGATACGTAACGACTCCGCTCGAAAAAAGCCGAATATTTATGAATCTCAAAATGGCCACATTACGGATATTCTACCTTAGAGTATACAGTCATATTTTTCATACAGGCACACGAATTACTACTCAAAATACCACGTAGGCCTATCGTTTCTTTATGAAGCCCTCGTTGATTATTTATTGTGCCGCCTTCTTAAGACTTTGGTTGAAAAATGATAAACTACGATAGAACGTGGGTTATGCATCTTTTCTCAGTGTCATCCACTCACGCTTATCAATCCGTAACATGAATGCTTATAGCGAAATCTTAAAATTAACATAATTATATTCCAAAAGTAGTCGACACACAAATTTGTATGTAACATTCTCTCAATGATTTCTATCTGTTCCGTGCAATTTGACCTTCTTCAATGTCATCCATAACTGGAAAACGTACAGTGAGAATTGAACAATGACATTTTCTCCCCAAGTATTTGATATACAAAGTCAAAATTTGAAATGTAACCTTCCTTTTCGACAATGTTTCACATGCTTTTTTGTCTGGGAGTCAAAAGGTATCACTATGCAGTAAGGGGTTAAGGTGACATTTCTGGCGAACCAGGACTTTATGTTCGGGGAGCTAATGTCACAGCCCTAGTGTCGGCGTCGCGTCAGTGTCGCGTATTCAAAAACTTTTAAGTGACATCTCAGAATTATTTTTACATAAATATTACTTTTATTCTATCTGAAAGGGCATGTTTTTTTATGAAAAGTCTGAAAATTTCAAGCCAAAATATTGAATCGTTTACGAGAAATATATATTTTTGTGCTAAAATTAAACAAATTGTTGTGGACAACAGTTCAGATTTTTATAGAATTTGTCATTTCTGTCTCAGCTTTATATGCGTATTTTTCGCTTATAAATAACAACTTTAAAAAACTGATAGCATTTCTACGCATTAGAATAAATAATCTTTGCATCAAGACATACTTTTAAAAAATGAAATAAATGTGAAATGTCACTTTTACTATAAGAGATATAGCATTGATACTTCGCACGTGAATCGAGTGTTCAACGCAAATTTGTTGTATCTCAGTTTTATGAAATTATTCTTGAGATGGAAAAAATATTTGATAATTTTCTCAAAGCTAAAGAGGGAAACTATTTTCAAAATTCTAAATTTATTCTTGATTATACAGAATTGAAACCTGATATTAGAACACATGATGTTTTCTTTCCTATAGATTCAGAAAATACAAATGAATTTCTGAAAAAATTGAGTTACAACAGTTTTGCGTTCAACCCTCGGCATACTTCATGCCAATACCTTTCATTTGGGACCATGACCTTTGACCTAGTGACCTTGACCTTGGAGTTTGACCTACCTTTATAAAACTTTAACCTGACCTGTATATAATGCAATATCATTGATAGAGCCTTGATATTTCACACATGGATACCTTCTGCCAAGACCTTTCACATTTGACCATGACCTTGGACCTCGTGAATTTGACTTTGGAGTTTGACCTTTTTTGAACCATGACCTTTTTACTTTGACATATGAAACAACCTTTTCTTTGTGACAAGCTCTCGTTATGGCGAGCTTTATTGTCCGCGGACAATTCTTGGTATGAGATTTCCATTTTTTGTTAGAAATCATTGTGGGAAATGAAGAAATTGCTTCCTTTTCCACAATATTTCCCATGCTTTTTTGTCAGGGAGTCAAAATGCGTCACTATGAAGTAATGGGTAAAGGTAACCTTAGGCGCGTTCTTTAGAGCGAGATTTTTTAAGATTTCTTAAGATGTTTTTGATACAGCGTCTTTGAGACCGAGATTATAAGTGAGGTGTTCCGAATGCTCCATACTTCATACAAATGACGTCATCATGACGTCATTTGTATGAAGTATGGAGCATTCGGAACTCCGCGGTCTAAGAATCATGGAGCATTCGGAACAACTCGGTTAATTCTCTCCCATATAGATTCTACAGAATTTACCGAGGGGTTCCGAAAGTAGTATAGAGCAACAGCGGCTCACAGTGATCGTCTCGAAAATCTTGCTCAAAACAGCGCTTTTTTCTATTTGAAAACATCTTAAGAAATCTCAAGATATCCCAAGAAATCTCGCTCTAAAGAACGCAGCTCTTGTTTCAGATTCCGCCTCGTTTATTTTTAGGCGTGGACACTATCAAGTGCCCCTTTGGTATAGATGGAGAGCCTTTAATCACAATAGCTTGCATTGGATCCTGTTTTGTTACAAGAAACATCTTTCAAAAACGTAAGTGGAACTTTAGAGGGTATACAGCAATACATGAACATTTAAACTATCCCTTTACCAATTGTGCCAATTGTAGCCATGTTCCATTTTAACCTATCGTTAACCTAAGTGGGCGAGCAGCTGGAGGCTCGGTAAGGGTGTTGTGGTAGTACTGGTTTGAGAAACAACAGGAATCCATGGGTAGGTGCTCCAGCCGCCGCGATATGACCCTGGTAGTTGAAAACGGCGTAAAACCTCAATAAACTCAAACTCCATTTTAATATATTACCAAACGACAAAATTTTAGGCTGGTCCAAATTTAAAGATGTTGAAGACGACAATTTCAAGTGATTAAAATTTAACATTTTTGGTCTGTTTATGTAGAAAACATTGTGGGGATGAAGAAATTACCTGTCACAAGCAATTTCTTCATTTTCCACAATGTTTTCCAAATCATTCTAAAAAGGTGTCAAAAGGCGTCAATGTGTGGGAATGTGTTAAAAAGCTCTGCTTCACCTGATAAAATGGACTTTGAAAAAAAATTGAGCCAGGATCTGGAAAAACGTCCTTTAAGGCTTTTGAGCCCAACATAGATCCAGATCAGCCTGTGCATACGCACAGTCTGATCAGGATCCATGTTGTTCTCTAATAGCTTCTTTGTGACCTGTAGTAACTTAAAGAGAGCAGCATGGATGCATATTGGACTGCATTTGACGACAGGCTGATCTTCAAACTCAATTTTTAAAAATGCTATAAGGGACGTTTTTCCAGATCCTGGCTCATTAATGGATTGGATCTAGACAGGCAACGTGGAGAAAATCCTGATTATCATTATTTCCTTCTTTTGGCTTAATTTTTCTCCAGTATTTTCTTTTTACTATTAGTACGTCGATATGACATTAAGGACGGGTTCCTATAAGGATTAATTTCCTTTAAGATGATCATTCGGAAAAAGAAATTACGAGCAAAATTAGTTTTTGAGCTATTTATAACAATGATCTGATCTTGAAATAATACTTTGAAGTATATAGCGTATATATCGTCTCTTTTCAGAATAATATCCGCGATTTGTCAATCTATACAGGTAAAACCAGTCTATTTTTAGCACAAAATTAATCCCTATGATCTATTTGTTATTTCAGATTATAGATATGGCTGTGCCAACTTCAAGTACACGGGTTGTCGTGGCAGCCTATTAAAGTTTGTGTGCTATTGCAGTTTTTCTGATTTCTGCAACCGGAAGTGACCTAGAAACCGGAAGTGCCTTAGAAACATGTTTGACTCACATTAAGTTTGTATCACCACGGAACATTCTATCAAATCATACCTTGGATGCAAGTCGTAGAACTATCATCAGACTGAATAGAATAGAATAGAATAGAACAACAATTCAAAACGTTTGTCTGTGACTAATGTCAACAATGAAGCGACATTGATACTGAAATACATTGTTTGCTGTTCCAATGACCTCTCTTTTTAGAATGATTACAACCTGCAAGTCCCACAAGTTACCATGGTTGTTCATTTGGATGACCTCGAAAACTACTTTATGAAGCGTAGTTACTTCCGGCTAAGAAATGTGATTTTTAGCGAGCCGGGACTTTATGTCCGGGGAGCTAATGTCACAGCCCTAGTGTCGGCGTCGGCGTCGCGTCCCGTCCCGTCCCGTCCCGTCCCGTCTTCACTTGAAAAACTTTAACCTGGTCTATATCTCAGAGATACAGCCTTGATATTTCATACATAGATACATCTCAACAAGACCTTTCATTTGGGACCATGACCTTTGACCTTGTGACCTTGACCTTGGAGTTTGACCTACTTTTGAAAAACTTTAACCTGGCCTATATTTCAGGCACTATTAGAGATACAGCCTTGATATTTCATACATAGATACATCTCGACAAGACCTTTCATTTGGGACCATGAAATTTGACCTTGTGACCTTGACCTTGGAGTTTGACCTACTTTTGAAAAACTTTAACCTGGCCTTTATCTCAGGCACTATTAGAGATACAGCCTTGATATTTCATACATAGAAACATCTCGACAAGCCCTTTCATTTGGGACCATGACCTTTGACCTTGTGACCTTGACCTTGGAGTTTGACCTACTTTTAAAAAATTGCTGTTTTTGTGACAAGTTCTCGTATAGGCGAGCTACGTTGTCCGCGGACAACTCTTGTTTTAACATTTCTTCATACACACACTTCCGAGCCTATGATTCGATCTTTGATCGACACTATCCGATGATACTAGTATCCAAACGGTTTGACCCATTGGCTAGCCGTCAGTCTAATTCTTCCAGTTTTTTTTTTTTTTGTTTTCGGACCAACATCTACCAATCATTTGGAACACCTCGGACAATTCCATCGAAGATCTAATCATCGACTCGGAAGTATGTACGAATGAATGTTAGAAATGCGATTTCTTAGCCGGAAGTAGTTATGCTTCACAAAGTAGTTTTCGAGGTCATCCAAATGAACAACCATGGCAACTTGCGGGACTTGCAGGTTGTAATCATTCTGAAAAAAAAGAGGACACTGGAACTGCAAACAAAGCAATTTAGTATCATTGTCGCTTCATTGTTGACATTAGTTACAGTCGAACGCTTTGTGTTGTTGTTTTGTTGTTCTATTCTGCTCTCTTCTATTCATAGCCTGAAAGTATTCCCATGCATCCAATATATGATTCGACAGAATTATCCGTAGTGTTCCAAATGATCGATGTCGTCCATTTTAGAATGTTAGACTGGATACCATAAAATAGACTGGACTGACGAGTAGTCAGTGATTTTCGGACTGGCTGTTTTGACGCATCACTTTATCTTATTTTGGCTCAATCACTACGCAGTGCACATAACTCTGATATCATGTCGCCAAAAAGTAGCAAGATGAAAATTGCAAGAAAAACTACATTTACTACAAAATAAGTTTACTTTTAGTCTAAATTGTATCGAATAAAAGAATTTATTGAAATCTGATTATTCATTTTACTTGAAGTTAGCGGGTGAAGCAAATGTGCCGCGTGACAGTATGCACCACGTGTATTCATTTGATGTGTGCTGACATCTTAAAAGTAGTTAGCCCAGAATGCCAAAACGAGATAGATGATAATCGACTTTAGCGGCATCTATTGGTAGTATAGATATTGATATTTGACCTCCCCAAAATTTTGTAGACAAGTTTTATCGTAAAGTTTAGGTCCCGAGAAATGACCTTGCATAGTATCTCTAGCTTATAGCTATAAGTTAGAGATACTCTGTCAGGTCATTAATTGAGAACTGTACTAGATTACCACCCTTAACCCTTTCCCGAACAAGGCCTTGTTTTGACGTCCCTAATAGGTTGGGGTTGGGAAAACATTGAGGCAAAAGAAGAAAGTGCTGATGATCAGCACTTTCTCCTTTTGCTTCAATATTTTCTTAGCTATGTTGTACATAAATCCCACATTGATTAGAATTCATTTTGTCGTCTGCAGAAGCTTTTGAATTGGACCACCCATTAAATTTGTCGTTTGGTTATGGGTTAAGGTATATGACCCATCATTAAAAACACCACTTTCTAGCCATGGGACATGCATCCAATTACACACACTTGTAAATACACTTCAAATAAGTTGATTCACCATGTCGGATTTCAAGATTATGTTTCAAGAAGAAAATAATTTACAAATATCTTTTTACTCTATATTCATATGCAAGGGAGGTAACTCATAACATTTTGGTCAAATTTTTCCATAGTTATGCATAAATTCAAAATTCTAAATTGTTCAAAATGCTTATGTTTGTATTTAGAATGGAAATATAACACAGTATAGGATTTACTGGCACTTTTCAAATTTCGCCTTTGGCTCTTTGGTGCTAATGATGGGTTGTATACGTTAAATGGAGGTGACTTTCAAAAGCAACCGACTATTTGTACAGCTTATGCTTTATACGTGATAACGGTATAATTCGTTGGTGGGGAGTCAAAACTTCATAACTACAGCTTGAATAAGCTGGAATTAAGAGGTTATGACTTCCCACCGACGATATGTCACACCCATTTTAGAATGGAAGGATATTATACATTATCTTAGAAACATCGTAATTGATATTTTGTAATCTTACAGTCGACACTCGTTATGTCGACATCGGATAAGTCGAATTTCCGCTTAAGTCGAAGTGAATGTTTGGTCCCGTCCTCTTCAACGGATTTTAAAAAGTTCAAACAAAATTATTATAAAATAAATATAGCCATTGAAATTTAGTAGGAAAAGGATAGAAATTGCTCGTTTCGAGCAATTTCTTTCCTTTTCCTACTATATTTCAACCATGAACGTACTTGATTTGCAACAAATAGGCCAAAAGATGTTCAAACAAAAACCGGTCAAAATCGGTTTACTCGAACTCCGGACATGTCGAGGTATTTTGACGGCCCCTCTGACTTCGACACAACGACTGTCGACTGTATAAGGTAGTCAGCTGTTCGTTCCTGCATGTGGTGGTTCGAATCTTTCCGGTGCAAGAATCGAACCAAAACATGCAAAATTGTGTCAAAAATTAAGAAAGCTTTCCCCTTGCTTAACAAAACTTAAAATTTATTTATGTGATTTAATATCGTGATTGGTCTCTGTTTTTGAAATAGACTTGCTTGCAAAATTGTTAAAAATGTTCATTGCTTTCTGTCGCTGAGTTATGTCGCTTTGTTCAGTCAAACACCATGAAAATGTTTTGTGAAAATGCGTAAGCCCGACGGGAAATCACATGACACAACAATTTCAGAAAACCTTCAATAACTCTGTAATGAATCCCTTACCGATTTGACCGATTTGAAACATTGTTTGAAGCAGAGATGGCGGTAAATAAAATGTCTGGGGTTTCATGGATGTGGAAACGCTGTAACGAGCATTTGCTGATAAAATATATATTTGATGACAAAGGAAAATTTCACTTGGTCGTTAATAGGTTTTTATCATCATATGTCTTGCCGGGCTAAACGCCTTCTTTTGTGACATAAGGCACGTCGTCCTCGTAAGCTTGCGTAATTGTGCGTTAGCTTTGGTCCGTGGTAGGGGGGTGGCGACAACGTAAGCCGGGCTGTCTTTAAACGTCACTGCACAGTCCTGGCACTAATGCGGCCTGAGACGCGTTCTTTAGAGCAAGATTTCTTGAGATTTCTTAAGATTTTTTAGGATAAAGCGTACTTTAGAGCAAGGTTTTTAAGACATCACTGGGAGCCGCCATTGTTCTATACTTCTTTCGGAACGCCTCGGTAAATTCTATTGAATTGATCGAGTTGTTCCGAATGATCCATGATTCATATACCGCGAAGTTCCGAATGCTCCATACTTCATACAAATGACGTCATCATGATGTGTGGTGCATTTGGAACACCTCAGTCAGAATCTAGGTCTTAAAAACGCTTGATCTAAAACGTCTTTTTAAAGAAATTCAAAAAAAATCTCGCTCTGAAGAACGCGCCTCTGGTGTTATGTGACATGTCTTTTGTGCCTCAAAGCGGTTACGTACGTGGTAAAGCTGAACGTGCATATCTTGACGTAAGGTTGTAAAGAGGGACCAACCAGAACGTAAAAAGACCGCAACAGGGCCATAGCTTAAGAATGTTTGGGCGTAAATATTCAACATTTTTTTCGTTTACGCCAACTGACTGTATGTGCAGCTGTGGCCCATGTCTCAAGTTGGCCATCAGCGTGCGTACGCTACTGATCTGAACACTTTTTTAGTTTAATTGAATTAAACAAAGTAAAAATAATGAATACGTTTCCATTTGAATATCGATCAGGAATATGTTGACATAGGAATTTCAGTTGTGGAACTTTGACTTAAAAGCGTACATGAAAGTGCACATGACAAGGCTCGCCGTTACGGAATCTCAGCATTATCTTCCAACCGTTTAATCAAAACCCACCTTACAAGATTACAAAATCAATTGAAAGAGGGTAGGCAAAGTTTGGAAGAGAATCCGTATTTGTAATGACGATATTCCATCAGTTTTGGCATTTTTTTAATACCTTTTCTGCTTCAAACCGAATTCAAAATGCCAATATATTAAGAGAACTTTTGATATTTCTGAAAATGTTGTTTCTTGTGATTTTACGCCGTGGATAACTATAATGTAACTTTTCAGCGTGCCGGGACTTTATGTCCGGGGAGCTAATGTTACAGCCCTAGTGTCGGCGTCAGTATCGGCGTCAGCGTCGCGTCATGTTTCAAAAACTTTAACCCGGTCTATATCTCAGAAACTATTACTTCACACACGTATACTTCCTGACAAGACCTTTCATCTGGGACCATGACCTTTAACCTAGTGACCTTGGAGTTTTACCTACTGTTAAAAACTTTAACACGGCCTATATTTTATGCAATATTATTGATAGAGCCTTGGTATTTCACGCATGGAAACCTCCTGCCAAGATCTTTCACTTGGGATCATGACTTTTGACCTTGTGACCTTGACCTTGAAGTTTGAACTACTTTTGAAAAATAAAGCTGTTTTGTGGCAAGCTCCTGTATATAGGCGAGATACGTTGTCCGCGGACAACTCTTGTTATTATAAGATTTCTGTACACAAAAGATAATTTAAGGACCATAATTGATTACCATATAATCTTCTGTAAATTTAAATGATAACACTGCTTTTCAACAAAAACCTCGTAACTGCAGCTGGTTTTAAGCTGCAGTTACGAGGTTTTCGTTGAAAAGCGAGGATATTATATTGTATTTGTTTTCTTGTTATATAATATCATTAATATCACATATCCTATGTAATTGCCTGAAGAAATATTGATTAAAATTGTACAACAAAATGATTTTCAACATTCTTTTACTTTGTCTAAATGTTTCCGAACTTTATCTTTTAGATGCGTGAGCACTATTGCAAAACAGAAATTTCTAGACAAGTCATAATTCTAAGATGTAGACGTCAAAATATACCGTTATGCTAATAGATAAAAAAATCATATACATGTAGATTTATCATTTCGTCGCCTCGTTTTAAGGTTGCGCTAACTACCAAAACCACTTTTCCGAGAAAATCGACTTTAAAGATTCAGACCTTTATAACTTTTTTATGTATGCTTGGAATTGACCAAAATTTTGCATGACAGTCAGAAATAACCTTATCTATCCACATGCGCAGTTTAATAAGAAACGATGGAGCATTTTTTTATAAAAATCATTATTTCTGTTTGGAGATAGAGCAAATTCTGTCATTTTCAAAACCACTTTTCACTTTTAAAGGAGATAGATCAAAATGACACAGGAAAACACTCTTTGCTATATAGGCCGACCTTACGAATCATAAAAAAAGACAAACTGTCGTTTTGCCGTAGAAATTGGACAACGCATGCGGTTGTATTACGAACCGGTGGCCTTTGTTCTAGATAAAGTAGAAAGAAATATTCGAGTACAAATTGATTTCAACTTTTTATGGCATCGTAAAGGATACAGACTCTAGTCTACGTAGATTTAAATTGCAACAAATTCATATCATTTCCGCCCTAAAGAAATATATTTTGCTTATTATAATGGCTACATAAGGTACAGTTGAAAAAATCTACCTGTTGAAGTACTTGTGTGCCAAAATTAATTTCAATTACATTTTTTTAAAGACTATCCGGCTATTCTACCCATCGAGGACTGGTAATCAGAATGCCGACATGCATATAGTGTTATTGTGAACGGTCATTGATTAAAATAGCATTTGAAATTGTTAACGATTGACTTGCTAACATATATGTACTTACATATTATCAAAATCGTCAATAGAAGTCGATTGTTCACATTTTGTAATCGGAATTCGTGTTTGTGTCACATAGCAGGTCACGTGGTTTTTATTCTCATTTTCATTGGACGAGAGAAATTTTCAGGCACAGATTGCTCTATGTCCTGGACATAGGATAAGATTAAGATCAATTTGAAGAAAAAATCTGGAGATAGAGCAATATGCATACGCGATTTCTCAAAAACCAGCCCGCCAATCGACGATATCTGGTGTTCAGGAGATAGAGCATAAAAATACGAACACAACGATACCAAATATAGGATTTTGCCAAAAATGGAGATAGCGCAGCTTAAAAACGAGGCGACGATTTGCTATGGAATAGAAAATATTGGTAAGAAACGGAGAATATTTTAGAGAGGATATAACTATGCATTGTTTGTGAAAGAGTTTCTATGGAACCAATTTAACTTTACAGTGGTTTAAACTTTGAAATTGTTTTGCATTCAAGCATCTTTAACCGATATTAAGGTAAGTTTGGAGAGTGGCCATGTGACTTACAAATTTTGTGTTTATTCTGCGGCACCAAATGCCCATGCTACAAATTTCATCATTTTTTAAGGCGAAACATTCCCCTTTTTTGTGATGGTGAATGTCAGATTAAGTATTTTATTGTTCTAAATGTAAAGATATGCCGGATAATTTTAGATTTTATTTGAAAATATAGATATTTTTGTCATAATTATGCTAAAACAGGGTGGGTGGGGTAAGATAAAGTCAAACATCTTTTTTTATTTGCGTGGAAAGGTGTGCTGATTTTTTTGTGTAAAAATAGCTATAGGTTTTATCTTCAAAATATCCAAAAACAAAAAATATTCATTGGGTATTTTTTCGGCGAATTGAAAAAAAGTTGCAAACTTTTCTCCAAAAAATTTGATTTTTCAACTTTTCCCATATTTTTTTTTCCAGAAAATTGTTTTAAAATATTTTTTTCAATCATTTCAACACATTTGTGCATATGTTAAATCTCTAAATTGATATAACATTTGAAATTATCCATTCAGAATAACTCGCAATATGACTTTAAAACATAAGGGTATTTTTGCGAAAATGGTCATAACTAGTCAAGGGCAGATAACTATGACACGAAAACGAGTCAGGAAACTTACATTAATATCTTTATATTTTGTTCAGGAAATGTTACTTTACAACATATGTACAAATAAAAAATATTCATTGTGCGGATAAAAAGTAACCTCTGAGTCCAAACTTGCCTTGATAAGTCACTGTGCTCCAGAAGGTCAAGCTGCCTCAAGCATGGACATCCTCTCCCAAAGCAAGCCATATTTTACGACTCTAAATTTGATTATAGTTCACGATAAATGACCTGGCAGAAAATCTCTAGCCAATAGCTACAGATACTCTGCCAGGTCATTAATCGTGAGCTACATCACCATAAAATTGGATTGACTTATTCCTTTGTTTGCCGATTCAAAAGCAATGGATTCTATTGATTTGCACCGTTTATATTGTACACAGGATAAACGAACAAGTTCACCCTTTCCCAAACAACAAAATTCTAGGGTGATCCATTTCAAAAGCTGCCACAGATGACAAAATGGAAGCTATGAAAGGTGGAATTTGTGTAAAATATGGCATAGAAAATATTGAGACAAAAGGAGAAACTGCTGGTTATCAGCAGTTTCTTCTTTTGCCTCAATGTTTTCCCAAGCCTATTCAATTAGGACGTCAAAACCAGGTCTTGTTTGGGAAAGGGTTAATGGTTACAATAGGGAAACACGTGTCTTCGTTTGTCCCATTTTAGGGCTGTAGGTTAAGGTTTACGAACTGAGAATTAAATGTAGAGCCAGAGGCGAAATTTTAAAAGTGCCAGTAATTCCTAAAACGTGTTACATTTCCATTCCAAATACAAACATAAGCGTTTTGTATGATTTAGAATTTTGAATTAATGCATACTTATGGAAATATTTGACAAAAATATTCAAAATTACCTCCCTTGCATATGAATATAGAGTAAAGTAATATCTGTAAATCATTTTCTTCTTGAAGCATAATCTTGAAATCCAGCACGGTGAATCAACTTATTTGAAGTGTATTTACAAGTGTGTGTAATTTGATGCATTTCGTATGGTGTTTTCATTCTCAGTTCGTAAACCTTAATAGTTGATGATAAAGGATTAAAACCCTCAGTATCTTACTTTGAAAACGAAAATATTGTATGATAGAGAAAGCATTATTGATTCGGAAAATTACCTAAAGGTGAAAATTTCGATCTTATTCAGTATTCGCAGTCTGTCAGTATTATATTGAATATCTAGTATAGTACACAGACTCAATTCATCAAAACATTAAGGTAAGGCCTGTGTAATGAGCTATGTGACCAGTTATGGAACGAAATCTGTATGGTGCGAATAGACGATTTCAAGGAAAGTAATTTTCATTGCTCTCAAATTTTGAATTTTTGAATTTTGTTGTATTTTTGCCTACTCTTCATACAATTTAAAAACATTTTCACAAAAATTGATTAAAATATTACCCCGGAAATCTGAGCACACTCAATTATTTCCGTTGTTACGAAAAAAGGCATCTAACGGTACTTTAAAAATGCTCGGACTTACGGACACCACGGAATAAGTCGAAATATAACGATTATACAGGAAGTGCATTACAAAGGTCTTTGTTGCTAACTTTGTTGTTAGCAAATCTTCCAAATCAGGATTTTCTAGAGATTCACGTTCGATCATTTTAACCCAAACAGAAAAAACTCAGACTGGTCCCATTTCAAAGATATTGCAGAAGACAAATTGATGGGGATGAAATTTGTCACAAGCCATTTCAACATTTACCACGATGTTCTCCAAAGCCATTATCTTCTAGGTAGTGAAAAAAGAGTAATTGTATGGGTATTGGTTAAGCGTGACAAATTACATGTATTCATGGTTTAGTTTTTACCAATAGAAACGAGCCAAGAGCTTAAAAATGTCCCTTTTGACATTCAAGAAAGCTACCATGTTAAATGAAGTGTGGCCAAGATCCAATACAGAAGACGTAATACAGAAAAAAGTTGATGCAAATCACCTTAGTCGCGTGCGATTTAGGCCAGAAGTGGTCTTCCGGAAGAGGTAGATCCTAAAGCTTGTTCGTTTTACCTCTTCCGAAATCAGAAGAGTCACGTGACAAGCACTTCCGACTAATTCGAACGGGCCTCTTTTATTTCTGGAAGCTCTTCTACCTCTCCCAATTTTGAGCAGAAGACGAAAGACGGAAGAGGTCACGTGATCGGCAACATTAGAGCGTCATTAGTTACAAAGTTCTGATTTTCTCAATTACTGAAAATCGCTTGTTTACAGCTAGTTTGTATTAATTTTGGTATCAAAACGAGGACAACACATGTGCTTTTGAAAAAGAAATGCCTTTCTCAGTACAACGTAGTAGTATCAGGAACGGTACCCAGTCTACCAAATTGGAGCTGGCAATTATAATTTCCTCCTTTTTGAAGAGCTTTTTTAAAACATAAGTCACTTCCGTTTTCAAGACATGTTCGATTTATTTTTGGTCTTCCGACTTCTAGGTGTCTTCTGTTACGTGAGCTAACTACTTCTATCACGTGATATTCTGGAAGAAGTAGAGCGTATATCGCACATGCCTCAAGATGATATAAAACATAAGACCCTTTTAGGGTGACGGATGACAAATATAAGAAAACAACACGGATCTGGATCAGACTGAACATTTATATACAAAGGCTGAAAAGGTAAGCTATCCCACACTTAGAAAGTTTGCTGTTGAATTGCTTCAATTATCTCCCTTTGATAATATATATAAAAATAACGCAATTCTGAATTTTACAAATCCAGCAATTTTCTCGAACGCTTATAAATGATTGAATGTGTCACAATGATAGATAATAGACCATATAAATATGGCGCCTATCCGTTGTAGATACGAACTGAGAGTTGTATGTAAATATCCTAACCCGTAGATATGTTATCCATAAAGTTACATCATATATAATAGAAGATGAAATCTCCTGGGATTCTTCTATGTATTGATGTGTACGATATGGACACCTAGGCGTTGTGTCGTAATCTCGGGTAATGGAGTCAGTGCTTGTTGTGGTTAATTCTGTACCTATCTCTTTCATACAAAGGCTGATCAGGATATACAGTCGAGACTCGTTTTGTCGAAGTCAGGTGGAGGGGGCTTCAAAATACCTCGACATATCCGGATTTCTACCCATCCGATTTTGTCATGTTTCGATTAAAATGGCATTTGATCATTTTTTTATTCATTAGATGCCTTCGTAATTGAAATACAATAGAAAAAGGAAAGAAATTGCTCGAGACGAGCAATTTCTATCCTTTTCCTATTTTTTTCCAATATCTATATTTAGTTCGGAGCTATTTCATTTGAAATGTTTGAAATATTTGAGAACTTTTAATCAGGACGGGACTAGAACTCCACTTCAACTTAAGGTTTACAGACCCTGAAAAATTCTACACTTTCTAGCCATACAAAATGCATCAAATTTCACACACTTGTAAATAGACTTTACATAAGTTTATTCACCGTGCCGGATTTCAAGATTATGCTTCAAGAGAAAATTAATTTACAAATATCATTTTACTCTATATTCATATGCAAGGGATGTAATTTATAACATTTTTGTCATATATTTCCATAAGTATGCATGAATTCAAAATTCTAAACCGTGCAAAATGCTTATATTTGTATTTGGAATGGAAATGTAACACAGTTTAGGAATTATTTGCACTTTTCAAATTTCACCTCTGGCTCTCTGGTGCTTTTGAGGGGTCGGATACCTTAAGCAGAAATTCGACTTGTCCAATGTCGATATGGCGAGTGTCAACTACAGTCGACACTCGTTATGTCGACATCGGATGAGTCGAATTTCCGCTTAAGTCGAAGTTCAAATCTGGTCCCATCCTCATCTATTGACACAATTTTTTCGAAACAAAATAATTTCAAACTGAATATAGCCATTGAAATATAGTAGGAAAAGGATAGAAATTGCTCGACACGAGCAATTTCTTTCCTTTTTCCTACTATATTTCAATAATATTCGTACTTGATAAGTTTCAAAAACGGTAAAATATCAAATATTTCGAAGCCGAACAAAACCGGATGTGTCGAACTCCGGATATGTCGAGATATTTTGACGGCCCCTCCGACTTCGACACAACGAGTGCCGACTGTATATACACTCATGTTGGTATCACGATTTATTTTGTATCAAAAACAATTTAACTGTGTCAAGATACTTAAACTTTGTAATTGTTTCATAAAAGAATTATAAACAAATTACTCGACCTTGTTAAATCCTTAAAAGGGTATGAACAACAACAACAACAACAACATGGACAATGAAAAAAATTAAGAGAATTATAAAAGAAGTTTACACACGCACTCGGATCAAGATTTCGTCTGTGTAAATGCAAAACCTCGTATGTCGATTTGCTCGATTTTCAAAGTCAAATCTTGTGTGCCCGGTAAAGACGATTCTTGCGGGTTTTGAGGTAATTTTACTAATCAGTATTCATGACACATTATTAGTGAACAACATGTCCAAATTTCAAGTAAATCCTTTCAGTTTTGGAAAAGTTATTACACTTTTTCCCGTCCCCTTTAAAATTTTCCAAAATCGAGATACGAGGTTTTGCATTTACAACGACGATTTGTATTCGGCCGCGACAAACATTCTTTCTGTCAAAAATATCACCCACAAATGGTTTGATATCGTTAACCTATCTGGGCGAGCAGGTGGAGGCTCGGTTGGGGTGGTGTGTTAGTGCTGGTATGAGAAATAACAGAATCCGTGGCTCCAGCCATCGCAGTTGAAAACGGCGTAAAACCCCAATAAACCGAAACATCATCCGTGATGTTTTTTTTATATTTGATACCCTTCACGCTTAAAGAGACCTTATGGAAAGTGCTTAAAGTGACATTTCAGAATTTTTATGCTCCCCGAAAAAAATTCGGGGGAGCACATAGTCGCCACGCTGTCCTTCCGTCCGTCCGTCCGTCCACAGCCAGATCTCAGCAACCCTTGGACCAAATTCAATGAAACTTCACATGTGAACTCGTGGAGTCAATACCTAGAGACACCTTTTTCCGTTTCTTAATTTGAGGCTGTGTCATGGAAAAAGGGGCCTTAATGTAAAAATTAGTTTTTCTCCAATTTCTCTTTATCTAATGGGCAGAATTGAATAAAATTTTCTTCTTATGTGAGGAATGAGATGTTCTAGTCTATGTTCTATAAATAATGCGTGTACAAAAAATCCGTCATGTGAAAAGGGGGCTTAATGTATGATAGGTTTTTTTTGTGACAAACACTTATTCGGGGAGCGTTATCCGTCTATGACGGCTCTTGTTTCTCATCAATTTCACTTTCATTTTTATCCAAAAGAGCATATTCTCTTACGAAAATTCTGAAAATTTCAGGCCAAAATATTGCACCGTTTACGAGAAATATATATATTTGTGTTGAAATTTAACAAATTGTTGTCCACAACAGTTCAGATGTATATAGAATTTGTCGTTTCTGTCTCAACTTTAAAGGCGTGTTTATCGCTTATCATCAACAACTTCAAAAAACTGATAGCATTTAAACCCATTAGAATAACCATTCTTTGCATCAAGGCATACTTTAAAAATTTGAAATGGGGATGAAATGTCCCTTAAAAATACAAATGTAATATAATCTTGAGAAATAGATCAGACTCAGGAAAATTCACTAAGATTTCAAATTTCTAAAATGAACAATCATTAATGTAAAAGAAAAAATAGCAACGCCGCGATAATCCCAATATGGATGAATTACCTTAAGGTAGAATACCCGTAATGTGGCCATTTTGAGATTCATAAAACATCGGAATTATTCGGGCGGTGTCGTTAAGTATCCGAACCTATTCGGGCGCGTTCCACCGCCGAATGTTCTCGACGCCGCCCGAATGTTTCCGATGTCATGCGAATCTCATTAGGGATAGACTAGCTTAACTATTCTTGCAAATCACGAAGGTTGACTTGGATCGATAAATTGTACTGCAATATGGCTTAATTTTTTGGATCTAAATTGTCCGTCCATCTATTTTGGGTCCGATCTGTTATCATGCCCCCGTATCGTAAGATCAGGGCCATATTTTTTACCATTGTCCGTTTGTCCGTCCGTCTGTCATTCCGAAACTTAACGTGAAAACTTAACACTGATCTTTTCGTGGGCATTAGTGTTTCACAAACACATCATGTTTTAACCCTTTACCAAACAAGACCTGGTTTTGACGTCCCTAATAGAAAAGGCTTGGGAAAACATTGAAACAAAAGAAGAAACTGCTGATAACCAGCAGTTTCTCCTTTTGTCTCAACGTTTTCTATGCCATATTTTACACAAATCCTATCTTTAACAACATCCATTTTATCATTTGTGGCATTTTTTTGAAGTGGATCTCCCTTAAATTTTTCCGTTTGGAAAAGGGTTAATATGTTGATGTTACGATCTTCACAAGGCAGGTTACACTGACACATTTTTTTCTAATACAGTCGACACTCGTTGTGTCGAAGTCAGAGGGGCCGTCAAAATACCTCGACATATCCGGAGATCGACTAATCCGATTTTGATTATTTTTGATGAAAACAATATTTAATCATTTAATGGGCATCATATATGTCCATGATTGAAATATAGTAGGAAAAGGACAGAAATTGCTCGAGACGAGCAATTTCTATCCTTTTCCTACTAAATTTCAATGACTGTGTTTGTTTCGGAATTCATTTTGATATCCATATGTTGAGGATGGGACATGACTTTCACTTCGACTTAAGCGGAATTTCGACTTATTCGATGTCGAGATAAAGAGTGTCGACTGTATGTGTCGGCTTGGTCTCGTGTGGAGTACTTTATTTTCAACCTACAAAGTGAACCATAACTTTTTCAGCCTCCTGACATATTTCAAAAGTATTCAAGCATATATTTATCTTGAGTCTTGAAAACTACCGTTAAAGTGACATTTCACATTTATTTCATTTTTAAGAAGTATGGCTTGATGCAAAAATTGTTCATTCTAATGCGTAGAAATACTATCAGTTTTTCGAAGCGAAATTTTATTTTATAAGCGAAAAATACGCCTTTAAAGTTGAGACAGAAATGACAAATTCTATATAAATCTAAACTGTTGTACACAACAATTTGTTTAAATTTAGCACAAAAATATATATTTCTCGTAAACGGTTCAATGGTTTGGCTTGAAATTTTCAGAATTTTCATAAGAAAATTTGCTCTTTCAGATAGAATAAAGGTAAATTTATGTAAAAATGATCGTGAAATGTCACTTTAAATTGGTCGGAAGAAAGGTCACTGAGATAACCAACACGGTCTCTCTCAACCTCTGTTTAGTCTTCTGACGTATTTCAAAAGATTGCAAGCACGTTATCGAACAGCTTTTTGATGTTACACAAATTTCACCATTTTCCTATTACGTTTCCATTTTTTTTTTCGTTGCAAAAAAAAAAAAAAAAAAAAAAAAAAAAAAAAAAAAAAAAAAAAAAAAAAAAAATAGTCAATAATCTTTTAAAATGTAACCAATTTGATTTAAGGAATGAATACAATTTTATTTTTTTCATGAATTTTCGCGGATTAATATAAATTGTGATTAGATTTTATTTTTCATACCTGCATATATTTTTTCATGCAGGTATGAAAAATAAAATTGCATCCATTTCTTATAATTTGATATTCTGCGATTTAAGATAACCCAATAAAAACACAACTTTTTATGATTAGTTTTCAACAAAACATGACAGGTTAATAATGCGGCGTAATACAAAGAAAAGTAGTTCCGGAAATTTTAATGGAATCAACTGATATGAAATTATAATGATTTGAAGCAGAGAATGCGTAAATACGTCAATTATTAAACAGGCGTGGTATATCTTGTAAGAATCAGTTGATAAAGAATTGTTTACGACCAGCAAAGTTTTTGGTTAGTCGTTAATAAATTGTTTATCAGCTGATTTTAAGCGAGCCGGGACTTTAATAACGGGAGCTAATGTCACAGCTCTAGTGTCGGCTTCGTGTCGCCTCCCGTCACGTCGCGTCTTCACTAAAAAAAAAATAAATGAAAAAATAAAATAATCTGGTCTAAATCTCGGGCACTATTTTAGATACAGCCTTGATGTTTTGCACATGACCTTTCATTTGTGACCATAACCTTTGGCCTAGTGACCTTGACCTTGGAGTTTGACCAACTTTAAAAAAAAATTAACCTGGCCAATATCTCATGCACTATTGATGATAGAGCCTTGATATTTCACACATGAATACCTCATGCCTTATCCTTTTATTTGGGACCATGAACTTTAACCTTGTGACCTTGATCTTGGAGTTTGACCTACTTTTATAAAACTTTAACCTGGCCAATATCTCATACATCATTAATGGTACAGTCTTGATATTTCACACAAAGATACCTCCTGCTAAGACCTTTCATTTTGACCCATAACATTTGACCTTGTGACCTTAACCTTGGATTTGACCTACTTTTAAAAAACTTTGACCTGTCCAATATCTCATGCATCATTAATGATAAAGCCTTGATATTTCACAAATGGATACCTCTTGCCAAGACCTTTCATTTTTGAACCGTGACATTTGACCTTGTGACATTGACCTTGGAGTTTGAACTACACGTACTTTTATTTTTTTTAACCCGGCCAATATCTCATGCACTATTAATGATAAAGCCTTGATATTTCACAAATGGATACCTCCTGCCAAGACCTTTCATTTTTGAACCGTGACATTTGACCTTGTGACATTGACCTTTGAGTTTGAACTACTTTTAAAAACAAATAACCTGGCCAATATCTCATGCGCTATTAAAGATGCAGCCTTGAATTTTGACACATGAATACCTCCTGACAAGACCTTTCATTTGGGACCAAGACCTTCGACCTTGTGACCTTGACCTTGGAATTTGACCTATTTTTTAAAGATTAAGCTGTCTATGTCACAAGCACCCGTATAGGTGAACTACGTTGTCCGCGGACATTTCTTGACAACTCAAGACGGGACTTTATGTCTGGGGAGCTAATGTCAAAGCCGTAGTGTCGCGTCACGTCAGCGTATTCGTATTAGATAGAGGTTGTATAGTAGATTCTACGCGATATAAACGTTCAAAAGGCGCAGCCTTTGAACGTTTATGTCGCTTAGAATCTACTGTACAGACTCTATCTGACTTAGTGTTCGTCAACCAATAAAAAGCGGATCTTACTTGAATTACATCATTTTCCCGAAAATTACATCATTTCCTCCCAAAATAACACCATTTTTCATAACTGCACAGGAAACGGGGGCGTGGCTATGTAAATCCGTGACATAAACTGACCGGCAGTGCGTCTACGTGAAATATAACGCCGAAATTTTCAAATATACTGCAATTTCATTGGTCCAAAAACTAGGACGAACACTAAAAAACTTTGACTGGGTCTATATCTCACTCTCAGGCACTATTAGAAATACAGCGTCGATACTTCACACATGGATACTTCCTGTCAAGACCTTTCATTTCGGACAACGACCTTTGACTTAGTGACCTTGACCTTGGGGTTTGACCTGCTTTTAAAAAACTTTAACTTAGCCTATGTCTTATGCACTATTACAGATAGAGCCTTGATATTTCAAATATCGATACCTCATGCCATAACCTTGACCCTGATCTTTGACCCGGTGACCTTGACCTTTGACCTTTGATTTTTGACAAGCTCTCGTATAGGCGAGCTACGCTGTCCGCGGACATCTCTTATTAACAGATCTATGGCATTCAGCGAATTCACACACTTGTAAAAATGTTTTGGGAAAGGGTTAAGATTTTCCCGGCGATAATCATAATGAAAATGTGACCCTTTAACAAGCAAATCCTGGATTATATAGTCATTTAAACAATTTAGATAAGGTCATGGAATGATAATCATTATTTTTGCCTTTGAAGTTTTTAGTCCCAGTTATTTAACTCTTTCCGAAATCTAAAAGTAAATAAATGAATTAAAAAAAAGCTTGTTCAAATCCAAATATGTTGTAGACGATTATTTCAAGCGGATGAAAGTTTCACTTCTTTTTTAATTGCTGGGCGGACAACATAGTGATAAATGACAGAATTGCAATCTCTTCACTTTTCACATAATTTTGCCAGTCGTTATCTCGTGGTACGTCAAAACTCGTCAATAAGTGGGAATGGGATAAAACACTGTACATCTTTTTTTGTCGTATGATTTTTAACCTTTGTCCCTCGGAAAAGGTCAAAAACAAGTATGGGCGTTTTTCAGTTACATAAAACCCTTTACCTATAGTCCATTAACAGTATTATGGTACATGTTTACAGCCTTTGTAAGCAAAGAGTAGATAATCTTTAATTTTCGATACAATTTTTAGTGTGCAGTTCAAATCTACCAGGTAAGAGATATACGCATGATTCGAACCATCGAAATCAAAATTACAGAATAGGGAACGATTTTATCCGATTAATCGTGACATAATTTCGGACAAAAAATATTATTTCGTGGGTGTTGTTATAAAATCCTGTAGCTACGGCTTGATTAAAGCCGTAGTTACGAGATTTTGTAACAACACCGATGGTTTATCAAAACATACCGTTAAAGTTAGTCTATTTTTAGCCCAAAATTCATTGACAGTTTTTGTGTATGTGTTGTTTACTTTGGTACATTTTGTAAACAAATGCCATAATATCGTGACCGGACAATAGCAGCAATTTATCAGCATATAGCTGCTTTTCAACGAAAACCTCGTAACTGCAGCTTAAAACAAGCTGCAGTTACGAGGTTTTCGTTGAAAAACGACAATATGTCATAAGATCACGACATTGTACTTTAAAAGCACAATTTCTCAATCGTAGTGGTGTTCTGAGTATTAACCCATTACCAAACAGCATAATTTTATACTGGTCCAAATTCAAAGATGTTGCTGACGATAATTTCAAGTCAAAGAAATTTCAGTTTTGTTTGCCTTTCTTGGCAGAAAGCATTGTGGGAAATGAAGAAATTGCTTGTTACAAGCAATTTCTTCATTTTCCATTATGTTTTTAAAGCCATTATCATTTGGGGAGTCAAAAAGGAGTCACTGTGGGGCAATGGGTTAAAACACTGATATGAAGGAGTAGGTTCTCGAAAAGCATTTTGCTCCTTTTCTCACAATGTTTCCAACTTTCAATTAAAATTTTACAATAAGCCCTTCCAATACAACAAAATCTTAGGGTTGTCGACATTCAAAGCTGGAACTGACGACAAATACCGATATTTGAATAGGAAAGCGGAAAACATTGAGGGAAGAGAAGAAAAAGTTGATAATCAGTATTTTCTTCTTTTGCCACATTGTTTTCTCTATCCTTTTCTAGTTGGAACGTCAAAACCAGGTCCGTGTCTGTGTTCGAGAGATAGAGCTTCGGCTTCGAGATTAAAAGATTCCTAGTTCGATCCCCGGTAGCGGGGGTTCTTTTGGCTTCTCATTTGCCCGTACATTCGAGAGTACTGGTGTATGTCCTAGGAGGCAGAATCGAGAGGGAACTAAATCACTTGTGGTGAACTCGGCCAAAGCGATGGACGTTTTTTCGCAAACAATGTATACTTCGGTGTTGTTATAAAATCTCGTAACTACGGCTTAGATAAAGCCGTAGTTACGAGATTTTATAACAACACCGACGGTTTGTCAATACATAACGGTGAACCCGGTCTATTTTAAGACCAAATTCATTGCAGTTAGAGTTAAAAATCTTAAAACTCACATTTAAACGCAAATATCTATACATTGTTGTAGCGAAAAACGTCCCTCGCTTTGGCCGAGTTCACCACCAGTGTAAATAGGCTTCTTGCTTTCGTTCAAATCGATGTTAAATATGTAAGATTAAACTAAAGCCGAGTCTTGTTTGGTAAAGGGTTATGCCATTATTTAGATCTGTTCGTCATTAATTGTGTACATGAACCTGGTGACCTGTCATAAGCCGTTTTTTTTATTTAAAGATATTGGTGATATTGCATAAAAATATATAGAACTATATTTGGGCACTAAGAAAGTCTGGGCAAGCGTTGTGCAATTAAATACCCGTCTTAGATAGGTTTTTATTTGGAAAAGTAATTCGTGGAAATACATGATTATATATTAATACATCAATAAATATGGAGAAAGTTGTGTATTTCACAATTTGCATTATTTTTGCACTACACAGTATTAAAGGTAAGACTTTTTATACGTTCTTATACACTTAACCCATTACCGCACAGCGACTCCTTTCGACTCCTCGCATGAAACTGACTTTGGAAAACATCATGGAAAATGAAGACATTGCTTATAACAAGCAACTTCTTCATTTACCACAATGCTTTCTACCCAAAACGACAACAAAATATGAAATTTTATTCAATTGAAATTGTCGTCTGCAACATCTTTGAATTTGGACAGGTCAAAATATTGTCATTTGGTAATGGGTTAACCCAATCTCACGTAATTACATATTTTGAAGTCACCACAAGATATGACTTTGGAAAACATAGTTGAAAAGGAAAAAAAAAATGATTGTGACAAATAACTTCTTCATTTTCAAAAAAATGTTTCATACCCAGTAATACAAAAAAAGTACAAGCTTATAAATTTCAAATTACAGTCGACACTCGTTGTGTCGAAGTCAGAGGGGCCGTCAAAATACCTCGACATATCCGGAGTTCGACTCATCCGATTTTGTTTGATATTGAATTGAATGCCATTTGACCATTTTCGTTGCTCATCAAGTGCGTTTACAATTGAAATATAGTAGGAAAAGGAAAGAAATTGCTCGAAACGAGCAATTTCTATCCTTTTCCTACTAAATTTCAACGGTTGTATTTGTTTCGAAATTATTTTGATTCAACATTTTGATAATCCATTGTTGAGGACGGGACATGACTTTCAAATCGACTTTAGCGGAATTTCGACTTATCCGATGTCGACATAACGAGTGTCGACTGTATTGTCTGCAGCGTCTTGGAATTTTACGAGACTAGAATTTTGGCGTCTGAAGATTGGCTATGAAAGTTAGCTTTATACAAAGTTTTCTAAGCCGCGTTCCCATTGCCGACCAAATCAACTCGATCAACTCGATCGCTTTAATTCCCCGATCAAATCCGATTAAACTCGATTAAATGTATTTACACGACTTATTCTTCTTTATTTCTTGTCGATTAATTCCCGATCATTTTGCCGACCACGCTCGATCATCCCGATCACTCTTGCCGACGAAGCCCGATCAGTTACTCGATCGCTTGATCCAGTTGTTTTGGTCGGCAATGGGAACGCGTCTTTACCTAGTTTTATATACACTTTTAGCTCGACTTTGCAAAGAAAATGAGAGCTTATACTGTCACCCGGGCTTCGGCGTCGGCGTTGGCGTCGGCGTCGGCGTCGGCGTTGCAATGAAGGTTAAAGTTTTTTCAAACATCAATGACTTCCATACTATCAAAGGGATTCAACCCAAACTTGGAATACTTATTTACCATCACACCCTCTACCTTACTTTCATGGCCCATGACCCTGGCTCCACTATATTTGGAGTTATGCCCCCTTTATACTTAGAAAATAAGTATTATAAGTTGTTACGTTCAACTCATATCTCTGTGTGTACTTATGCTATTGCTCTGAAACTTTGCACATGCTTTTGTGACCATAATGTTAGCCTCTAGGCAAAGATTCATTACTCTCACATTTAATTTACTGGAATTTTAACCTTTTTTGACTTAGAAATTCTGGGTTAAGCAACTTAGAAAAGTCGATCCCGCTGTCTTAAGGACAGCTCTTGTTAAATCACGACGTGTCATATTCTCTATACAGAGGTATATTAATCGATTCAAACTTTTACCATACTTTGGCGTCAATTACTGTGTCACTGTTTTTATTTGAAAGACGACATATAAAGCGTTCAAGCACTTAGTATTGTCCAGCAAGATTAACCCGGGACATCTGCATATGTAATGACCCCACTTCGGCTTTGTTTTGTTAAGACGCTCAACTAACGAAATTTGCGCACGAAAATTAAGCTGTCTCGGGTTAACCTTGTTGGACAATAACACATTATATAAAACAGTGATAATAAACCAATGAATTCAAATTTGCACATTTAGCAAAACATTTGTGCTTACAATATAGATAGACAACGACCTGTGAATGATCAAAGATCAGCGAGTCTAAATTGACGGGGGAAGAGGGATTTCGAATTATAAAAAGATGTGACTCGAACCCGTCTCCCTGTAATGAATCGACGAAGTACTATCTGGATACAGCTACTGAACTCACACGGCATCACGGACAGCACGCAATACCTGTAATTTGTCGCTTTTATTCAGTGGAAAATAGGCACTCCTCCCTATTTACATGTATTGGAATATACCGTAACCTTTCGTCGAGGCTCACGACTCGATGTCCATTTATAGACTGTTTTATCGGTTTTGTTTTGATAAACCGACAGTGTTGTTATAAAATCTCGTAACTACGGCTTGATTCAAGCCGTACTTACGAGATTTTATAACAACACTTACAAAAATACAAGTGTTTGTCCGAAATTACGTCACGGTTTACTAGATGAAATCGTTCCCTATTTGCTCGTGCGTATATTGAATCCGATTGCTCAGTTTCACATCATTTTTATAGACAAAGGAAACGTGTATCAGATAATTACTTAGGCTACGTTTATTATATATAGTTTGTGTGATTAATGCTCGTATTTTCATATGAGCCAGGATCTGGAAAAACGTCCCTTAAAGCATTTTTAAAAATTGAGTTTGAAGATCAGCCTGTTATCAAATGGAGTCCAATATGCATCAATATTGTTCTCTATAAGTAACTACAGGTCACAAAGAAGCTATTAGAGAACAACGTGGATCCTGATCAGACTGTGCGTATGCACAGGCTGATCTGGATCTATGTTGGGCTCAAAAGCCTTAAGGGACGTTTTCCAGATCCTGGCTCATATGTATGTATTCCGCAGGCCCTTAGGAAGCAATTTCATATTCGGTTGGCTTTAGCCCCTGTGTCTTAGTAAAGGGGGGGGGGTGGGGGTGGCTAAATTGGATTTTCTATAAATTTTCAGTGTAAAATAAAAAAGAAATCGGCATATTTGGCCAACTTTGGGGGGGGGCTTAGCCTCCACTAGCCCCACCCCCCCCCCCCCCCTGTTCCTACGGGCCTGGTCCGACCAGCTAGCATGGGACCCCTTAATCGTTATTTTAGGTGAGGATATACTGCGATGTTACACGGGAACTGACATTAAACAGTTGACCATTATAAATTGTCCTGGATCTTGCTTTGCTGAAAAGTTCTCCGGTTATTACACTAAATATTTTAGTAAGTTCTTTTCTTCAATTTTGTCGTACTTTCTTTTAATTAATCGTACAAATTTTCTGAATTTTAGGGTATGTTTTTATCTTCAATTTCGTCTTAGGTTTACTCAATCTTAGCGTAGATTTTTCCTTCTGTTTTCAACTACAATTTAACTATACTAAGCACAACAATATAGGGATAATGAAACTCAATGATAAATAGAAATTAAATTTTTAAGGTTATTGGAAGCTGTTATACTTTTTTTGATAAAACTATTATTGCTTTTGCTTTGTTTGAAAATATTGTGCAGTCACAGGTCGTTGATTTCATAACATAGGCATATACTCTAAAGAGGGGTTAGCATTGAAAAATCACAAATGGGCCAATTTTGTGCATAAACATGCGATTTCCACATTTCTTGGTGAAAACTAAACAGTACATATTCGCAAACAAGTCCTTAGCCGTGAAAAGATGGTTCAACGTTTTTGTCTAACCGACCGCCAACCCTGGCAGATGTAGGAAAGCTTGAGCTTGCAGTTTACCAAACAATTGTTGTATTGAAGATTGCTGTGTCACAAAGCGTATAATTGTGTATAATTGTGACCAAGCAACCGATCGGCGCGTTATTCCTTTCTCTCGCAATCTTAAAGGTTTAAAGTTCACTGATTGCAAATAACCGGCATCAACACACTGGGATCTCTCAGGACCACTTTAAACATGCAGGCGTCCAAATACAGGGATAATCTCAAGAAACACAGATTTTGACCCTACCGTATCGTATACGCAGTACTTATTGACGATATTATGCGATTTTCGAAACAGACGGTACTGCTACATACGCCCGAGGATTAACCAGTCTATAATAGTGCAACCGAAAATCTTTTGAATGTTTGTTCTTTAAGATGTAAAGGAACAAGTTTATTGAAGAAATTTGAGTAAATTTTGGAATTTTTTTTGTAAAATATTAAACCAATTCCGATATCCCTATATTGTTGTGCTTAGTATATATATTAATTATAAACGTATCTAATTAATATCGAAGACGGTTATACATTACTTTAATCGCAATAATTTTAAGCTAAAATGTTCTAACGCCGACAATTTACGACGTCGCCCGAATAAATCCGACATCGCGTGTATCTCTTTAAGGTAAAAATACCTTAAGGTAGTCCTCCCATAATGAGATTCACACGACGTCGGAATTTTTCTTTCGAAGTCATTAAAAATCGTAAAGTTCCCGAATCTATTCGGGCGACGTCGTAAATATTCGTCGGTGGAACATTCCACCGGCGAATGTTTACGACGGCACCCGAATTATATCGACGACACGTGAATCTCTTTAACCCATTACCACACAATGACTCTTTTTGACTCCCTACAAGATAATGACTATGAAAATATTGTGGAAAATGAAGAAATTGCTTGTAACAAGCAATTTCTTCATTTCCCACAATGTTTTTTCTACCCAGAAAGATCAAAGAATGCGAAATTTCACTCAATTCATTGTCGTCTGCAGCATCTTTGGATTTGGACAAGTCCAAAATTTTGTCGTTTGGTAATGGGTTAAGGGTGGACCATCTTAGGGGGTTTATTTATCCTTTCAGGGTACCAGTACGGCTGCAGTATGTCCAAACAAGACACACAATGTTACGAGGGACTATATTCTGTCTGTTGTTATTGTAACAAGGATCTGTGCAATTACATGGAATAAAACATAACATAATGTGGCTTCTTAACATAAAACATAATATAAGGTGGCTACTTAACATAACACATAACATAATGTGGCTACTTTACGTAAAACATAACATAATGTGGCTACTTTACGTAAACATAACATAATGTGGCTACTTTACGTAAAATATAACATAATGTGGCTACTTTACGTAAAACATAACATAATGTGGCTACCTAACATAAAACATAACATAATGTGGCTACGTAACATAAAACAACATAATGTTGCTACTTACATAAAACATAACATAATGTGGCTACTTACATAAAACATAACATAATGTGGCTACTTTATGTAAAACATAACATAATGTGGCTACTTTACATAAAATATGACATAATGTGGCTACTTTACATAAAACATAACATAATGTGGCTACTTTACATAAAACATGACATAATGTGGCTACTTAACATTAAACATGTCATAATGTGGTGACTTAACATAAAACATAACATTTAAGTGGCTACTTAACATAAAACAACATAATGTGGCTACTTACATAAAACATAACATAATGTGGCTACTTAACGTAAAACATAACATAATGTGGCTACTTTACATAAAATATGACATAATGTGGCTACTTTACATAAAACATAACATAATGTGGCTACTTTACATAAAACATGACATAATGTGGCTACTTAACATTAAACATGTCATAATGTGGTGACTTAAAATAAAACATAACGTTTAAGTGGCTACTTTACATAAAACAAAACATAAGGTGGCTACTTTTACGTAAAACATAACATAATGTGGCTACTTTACATATAACATAACATAATGTGGTTACTTAACATATAACATAACATAATGTGGCTACTTGACATAAAACATAACATAACGTGGCTACTTAACATAAAACATAATATAATCTGGCTACTTAACATAACACATAATATAAGGTAGCTTCTTTACATAAAACATAACATAATGTGGCTACTTTACATAAAACATAACATAAGGTAGCTTCTTTTACATAAAACATAACATAATGTGGCTACTTTACGTAAAACATAACATAAGGTGGCTTCTTTACATGAAACATAACATAATGTGGCTACTTAACATAAAACATAACATAAGGTGGCTACTTTAACATAGAACATAACGTAAGGTTGCTACTTAACATAACACATAACATAATGTGGCTACTTTACGTAAAATATAACATATTGTGGTTACTTAACATAAAACATAACATAAGGTGGCTACTTTAACATAAAACATAACATAATGTGGCTTCTTTACGTAAAACATAACATTAGGTGGCTACTTTACGTAAAACATAACATAATGTGGCTTTTTACGTTAAACATAACATAATGTTGCTACTTTTGAGTAAAACATAACATAAGGTGGCTACTTAACATAAAACATAACATAATATGGCTTCTTTATGTAAAACATAACATAATGTGGCTACTTTACGTAAAACATAACATAATGTGGCTACTTCACGTAAAACGTAACATAATGTGGCTACTTAACATAAAACATAACATCAGGAGGCTACTTAACATAAAACATAATATAAGATGGCTACTTTACGTAAAACATAACGTAAGGTGGCTACTTAACATAGAAAATAACATTAAGGTTGCTACTGTAGCATAAAACATAACATAATGTAGCTAGTTAACATAAGGCATAACATAATGTGGCTACTTAACATAAAACATTACATAAAGTGACTACTTTAACATAAAACATAACATAAGGCGGCTACTTTAACATAAAACATATCATAAGGCGGCTACTTTAACATAAAACATAACATAATGTGGCTACTTTACGTAAAACATAACATAATGTGGCTACTTTACGTAAAACATAACATAATGTGGCTACTTTACGTAAAACAAAACATAATGTGGCTACTTTACTTAAAACATAACATAAGCTGGCTACTTTACGTAAAATATAACAAAAGGTTGATACTTTACGTAAAACATAACATAAGGTGACTATTTTAACATAAAACATAACATAAGATTGCTACTTAACATAAAACATAACATAAGGTGGCTACTTAACATGAAATATATCATAAGGTAGCTACTTAACATAAAACATAACATAATGTGACAACTTAACATAAAACATAACATAAGGTGGCTACTTAACATAAAACATAACATTAGGTGGCTTCTTTACATAAAACATAAAATAAGGTGGCTACTTTACCTAAAACATAATATAATGTGGCTACTTTACGTAAAATATAACATAATGTGGCTACTTTACGTAAAACATAACATAAGGTGGCTCCTTAACATAAAACATAACATAAAAAGGCTCCTTAACATAAAACATAACATAATGTGGCTACTTTTACGTAAAACATAACATAAGGTAGCTTCTTAACATAAAACATAACATAAGGTGGCTACTTAACATAAAACATAACATAAGGTGGCTAATCAACATACATATAACATAATGTGGCTACTTTACGTAAAACATAACATAAGGTGGCTCCTTAACATAAAACATAACATAAGGTACCTTCTTAACATAAAACATAACATAAGGTGGCTTCTTTACACAAAACATAACATAATGTGGCTACTTTACGTAAAACATAGCATAATGTGGCTACTTTACGTAAAACATAACATAAGGTGGCTACTTAACATAAAACATACTTCAAGGTGGCTACCTAACATAAGACATAACAACAGATGGCTTCTTAACATAAAACATAACATAATATGGCTACTTTAACATAAAACATAACATAATGTGGCTACTTTAACATAAAACATAACATTATGTGGCTACTTAACTTAAAACATAGCATAATGTGGCTACTTTAACATAAAACATAACATTATGTGGCTACTTTACGTAAAATATAACAAAAGGTAGCTACTTAACATAAAACATACTCTCCCTAGCCCAATATGCTGTAGCGGCCCCACTACAGTTTCATCAAGATCAGCTTTATGGCTCTACAGCTTCAAAAGCGCTCCACAGCTTAATTATCTTCAAAATGGTCACCAAAATGGAGGAATTTGTGTTATTTCATATAAAAAAAACTGTTGAATTAACGCATTTTGTACAATAAATATGCATAAAAACATTATGGGAAGAGAAGAAATTGCTCAAATTGTGCAATTTCTTCTTTTCCCATTATGTTTTTATTCACAATTATTTGCAAAAACATTATATTGTAAGCTTCCAATAAAACTGCCACTACAGCTTCAAATTATTCTGGGGAAAACCTTGACATGATATATTCGGGGGCTACTAAGAACTTTTCAGTAATGTAATATGCACATAAAATTCAGGCATTATGGAAAGGATTAAATGAAATATCGCAGTTCGTAATTTAATTATTTGACATACCATGATACGTTTGATACCGTACTATTTTACGTACTAAAGTCTTTCAGCGAATGCTGTTTAGGGCCCAGTCACAAACGATTCTGCGTCCATAACACGTCCCAAATTATACTGCACGGGTCCCCTATTTCAGACGTGCTCCGGCCGTGTTGTGGACACGGAATGATCTTTGTGGTCAAGCCTTTGGACTGGTTATTGCTCTGATAAATTATTTATATATATGACCGATTGGAGAATGGCTTGAAGCAGATAAGGCGGAAAATGTCAGGGATTAGACGGATAATGTAAAAGTGGTAAAAATCAGCTGATAAAAAGTTACTGACGACTAACCAAAATCTTAGTTGGTCGCCAATAACTTTTTTATCAGTTGAATTTTAAAAGATCTACCACATGTAGTTTATTCCTGGTATTTTCACGTCTTCTAAGTCATAAACCGAGCTTCAAAGAATGTTTGTGCTGAAATAGATTCGGTTTACTTTTATGTTTTGATAAACTGTCGGTGTTTTTATAAAATCTCGTAAGTACGGCTTGAATCAAGCCGTAGTTATGAGATTTTATAACAACACCAACGAAATATACAGAGCAAATATGAAAACTTTACACTTCAAGATTTCTTGTTTCTGGAAAAGTATCGAACTAAAAGCCTGAAATATACGAGGGCCCATCAATAATTTCGAGAACTAAATCTACTATTCATTTATCCGTTGACGTATTTTCACGAAAATTGGTATGCTGAAAGCTGATTCATTTTCCAACCGACTAATTTTTTTAAGAACGATGACGTAAAAACAATATGACGTCATGGCAGAATTATGACGTCATGTCAATGGCGTTTGTTTAAAAATGACGTCATCTTGCATTTTTGAGCAACACCTTTTGATAAAATTTTATGTGTTTCTCCATAATTCCTGTACGGACATCAATGAAATTTTACATGTATTGTAAAGAGACATATGCTTATCGAATAACGTTATTTGAATGCAAATGCGACCTTCAGAGACATGAAGCGAGATAAGAGAAAATGGGTGATTTTACTAGCTGACCGGAGACTATAAATCTAAAAAGAAGGCTGCTAAAATACAAGAATTTATTCTTAAAAATTGAAAATAAGTTGTTGAAATAGTAGTGAGACACTTAGATAACTTGTATGATACAGCTAATGACAGTTTGACCAGTAATCATGGAATGCGGCGTGCATCGGCAAGAAGGGTACCGCGCTGGCCGCTTCCTGGCCGATTGGGGCAGGGGGTAAAATGTGTCGTAAATAATACAAAAGTTATTTGGAAGACTGCCATATCTTTGCCAATCATATAAATACGTGTGTAGTGACATCGATGCATGCTTTTTGAGTCGGAAAGTAAAGAACAAATATCATTTTGGAAGCATTAATCTTCGTTTTCACCCACAAAAACATTGATTTCCAGATGTGCTGGTGAGACAAATGTCATAATTTTCATCGATATTCGATGTATCACACTGAAACATTTTATGTCTATATAAAGTCGAGAAAGTACTTATAATTTTGCAAGAATTAAATCTGGTCTGCCATCCGCTTTTATGAGACAGCGCGCAAATATTTTAAGGTCCAGAATTCTGCCGCGCTATGACAGCACGTCGCGCCATAGTTGACGCGTTAAAAAGGCCGGTATTGTGTAACTGATAATAGAAATACTACCAAACCCCCGCACCGCACGGATTATGCAATTTGCGACTTCTAGTTATTACCAAACCATAGAAATAAATCACGGGGGGGGGGAGAATATGAGTGAAAAGAAGAGTTTAAGTGTCATTTACAAATGTTTGGGGGACATGTCACGTGACGGGCTGTAGCACGTGCCACAGGCGTGAGTCAAGCGGTGGAAGGAATGCAAACTGTTCAAGGGATGTTACTTTTATAAGAAATTGGTAATGTTTCTAAGTTTATCAACGTATCTTTCTGATATAAGATTAGTTCTCGAAATTATTGATGGGCCCTCGTATTTTGACGTCATTTCCCAGGCTTTCAGCAATCGTTTTGTTGAAATTTAATTGCCTTGTCTCCTTTAATGTCAGAGTTACGGCCCTTAATGCGTTTAGAGCTAGTTACATCTAACGTCACATATGCGCATGCGCAGGAAACGATTCACTATTTTTTCGGAATTTGTCATGTCCGGATTGACAAAAAACACAAAAAATCTTTCTTATCACTTGTAGCAAGCTCTAAAATAAAGGTCTAATTTGTCAATTTTGTGAATTATCTCCCTTTTACATAAACAAATAGGGAATTTAACACAAAATCACGCTTTTCGATTGCTTTTGTGTAAACATCATGCAGGCCTTACAGGGGATTATCAGACCCCTTTTTCGACTAGGATTATTCGCAGATGTCCATGCAATAGCGATTTCAGTTTCCTATTGAGATTGCATTATAAAATTTTCAAGCTTTGTAACATAATGAAAATTCTGCTTTTAAAACATCAGTTTTTAAAAAAGCTTAAACAGTGTTATGCAAGCTTCTTTACATTTTCTGACTGGTAAGTTGTCAGACTACCACTCCGTGCAGTCTGGCAAGGTTTTCATTCTTCTGCTTGGATTTCTGAGGGTTTAAATTTTGTAAAATTTCTGTTAAAATTGTACACCTGAAAAACGGACCCCTGTCACACTTAAAGGGTCCGTTTTTCATCCCTGTAATTAAGATCAACAAAAAGTTTAGTGTTTGGCACAACCGAGTCCATGAACAATGCGAAGCACATTCATTTGATTTCTTTACTTGTTGTATTTAGAAGAAATATGACAAGCAATGTACGTGTAAAGTTTTCATTTTTGCTCAGTATATTATTGTTTGTCCGAAATTACGTCACGATTAGCCGGTAAAAATCGTTCCCTATTAAACGGCAAGGATCTGGATGAAACTTAAAAATTAAATCACGATTAGGATTTTCGTTAGTTTTATGATTGTGTTTGTATAAAAGATAACATAGCAAAAAAAAAAAAAAAAAAAAAAAAAAAGATAATTTAGATGTGTCAAGAGACTTATCCTTTTCACAAACAAGACGTTGTTTTAACATCCATGGTAGAATAGGATTGGTAAAACACTGTGGAAAAAGAAGAAATTGCTGATAATCAGCTTTTTTTCCTTTTGACCTAAAAGTTTTCTGTTCTATATTATTCACAATATATTGGAATATCCTAGAATATTGTCATTTTGGATACAGCTTAACCTTTTAATTGTTCCATACGAATAATCAAAGTTCAAAATTGTATTTTTTTCAACTTGGACATTTTTTTTTAAATTCTATCCTTTTGGAAATGGTAAAAAGAAGTATGGGTAGGCTACATAAACCCATTTTCCTAGCAAACATATATTAGCATAATCAAAATAAAACGGCATTATCACGGTGTATAATCATGTGACTTAGTATTTCCGATAATCTTCAATAACTTTGTCAATACTTGACCAATTTGAATTCTGTTTGAAGCAGAGATGGAAAAATGTCAAGAATAAGATTTTCGTGGTAGATTTTAAAAAAAAATCTACTGATGAAAAAGTGATTGAAGATAAACCAAAATTTTGGTTTATCTTAAATAACTTTTTTATCAGTTGATATTTCAAAAATCAACCACGTCCATCTAATGCGTGACGTCTGTCCACATTCTCTGCTTCAAACCGAATTCAAATCGATCCCATTATTAACAAAGTTATTGAAGATATTTAGTAATTATTGCATCACGTGATTATCTACCGTGATTATATGAGAAAATTTTACAAGGAATGAGGTGTTTCGAAAATTTAACATGAAGAGAAAAGTGTAGTGTTTCGAAAGAATCATTGTTCTCTTTCTTTTAAAGCTTCATAAAACACGTTTCAAGTAAAACGTTATTATGAGAAATTGCCCAGTAGAGTGTTATACTTAAAGACTTAACGCTTTCCCAAACTGAAAAATTTTAAAGTTAATATTCAAAGCTGTTACATTTAGAGGCGATAGAATTGAAGTTACTAATTTCAGAATATTTGAATAACATAGCGGAAAGCACTGAGAGATGAGGAGAAAAACAGATAATCAGCATTTTCTTATTTTGCCTCAATTTGTTCTCTAGCCTTTTCTAGTGGGGACGTTAAAACAAGGTTTTGTTTGGTAAAAGGTTGAGTTTGTCATTAACCCATTACCAAACGACGAAATTTTATGGCGGTCCAAATTGAAAGATCCTGCAGTCGACAATTTCAAATAAATGGAATTTTTAATTTTTAGGACCCTTTGGATGGAAAACATTGTGGGAAATGAAGAAATTGCTTGCCACAAGCAATTTCTTCAATTTCCACGATGTTTTTCATAGCTATTATTTTGTGGGGAGTCAAAAAGAGTCATTGTGTGGTAATGGGTTAAGTGTGTACATGTACTTAGCGACTTGTTTTAAACCGTTTTGTTTTATTCATGAAAAAATATTAGTGGATTTGCTAAGATATAATAATATAAAGAAAACAAGAAAGTTTGGGAAAGGTTTATGCAATGGCAATGAATTTTGTGCTAAAAATAGAATGGGTTAACCGTTGTGTTTGATAAACCGTCAGTATTGTTATAAGATATCGTATTGTTATAAGATATCGTAACTACGGCTTGAATCAAGCCGTAGTTTCGAGATTTTTTAACAACACCCACGAACTGCTATTGTTTGTCAGAAATTGCGTCACGGTTAATTAATTACCTTACTCAGGCCGTTTCTATCAATTTGAAAAAGAGTATTAGAGGAATTACATAGAGACAAATCAAGACATTACCAAAAAACATGGAGAAAGTTGTGTCTTTCACAATATGCATTATTTTGGTACTACAATATATCAAAGGTAAGACTTATTTTACATTCATTTATCCCTACATTCATATACCCCTAAAAGATTTTCGCATGATGACGTCTTTTGACTCCACCATAAGATATTGCTTTGGAAAACATAGTTGAAAATGAAACAAATGCTTGTGGAAGGCAATCCATTCATTTCCCACAATGTTTTCTACACAGAAAGACAAGGAACACGTACACATTCATTCACTTACCTCGTCCTACATACGATCAAATTTATTAGCAAGATACCCCCCCCCCCCCCCCCCGATCCGTATGAAAGCTTAAAACATTCGTGAACAAATTCATGTCACTTTTCGCAATATTTTATCAGAAATTAGGGGAGCCTTGTTATCACAATAAAGCCAGAGGGCGTAACCCGTTTATTGCTATGTCTTTTCTTATCGGGAATAGAGTATTTCGAAAAAATCTAAGGCATTTTGCAAAGAAACTACATATTAACAAAGCCACGTTTTTAAGGACCGTGCTTTCATATTTATGCACTTCGACCGACTATGAAAAATATAAAAATAAAACAAGAATCGTTGCATTTGTTTTTATTCACTTTATGTATACCTCACGATAAATGTCCTGGCAGAGCAGACCATGCTAATCGAATGGAATGCTCTGCCAGGTCAATTCTCGTCCGCTATAGAACACATGTGTTGAAAACTACCATTATGTTTAGGTTGTTACTATAAATAGTCACATATACATGTATCTGCCTGATTTACCTTATTCAAGTTTTCGGACTAGCCCCTCATTAGTATAAGAATTTGAATGGTATACAGCATAAAATCCCTTATCATTATTTTAGGTGGGGACACTTTGCGATGTTACACTGGGACAGATATAAAACAGTTAACCATTATAACGTGTACCGGATCATGCTTTGCTGAGAGGTTCTTTGATTATTCTTCTAAATATTTTAGTAAGTTTTTCTTCCAATTTTATCGTAAATTTTCTAAATTCTATCGTAAGTCTTTTTTTCAAGTTTTTCTAAAGTTTTCCTTATATCATCGTAAATCTTTTAAATTTTATCGCAAGTTTTTTTTTCTTTTATCGTAAGTTGTCTTAGTTTCAATGTATGTTTTCTTAATTTCATCGTTAGTTTTTAGGTCACCTGACCGAAGGTCATGGTGACCTATTGCGACCGTGTTTCGTCCGTCGTCGTCCGTCGTGCGTCGTGCGTTAACTTTTAACATTTTCGACTTCTTCTTGAGAACCATTGGACGGATTACAACCAAACTTGGCAGGGAGCATCCCCATGGGAAGCCGCTTCAGATTTGTACAAATCATGGAGTTATCTCCCTTTGGGGCCTCATTAAGGGCCAAAAAGGGGTTAAATAGGGTACATCTTAAACAATCTTCTTCTCATGAATCGGCTGTTGGATTTGATTTACATTTGGTTTTTAGAGTCTTTAGGGCAAGGATAACAAAGTTTGTACAAGAGAAAAAAATCCGCCTAGAAATGGCCGTGCTGGGGATGGGGGATGGGAGGGGGTCGCATTATTAGTTAACTTAACATTTTCGACTTCTTCTTGAGAACCATTGGATGGATTACAACCAAACTTGGCAGGGAGCATCCCCATGGGAAGCCGCTTCAGATGTGTACGAATCATGGAGTTATCTCCCTTTGGGGCCTCATTAAGGGCCAAAAAGGGGTTAAATAGGGTACATCTTAAAAAATCTTCTTCCCATGAACCGGCTGTTGGATTTGATTTACATTAGGTTTGTAGAGTCTTTAGGGCAAGGATAACAAAGTTTGTACAAGAGAAAAAAATCCGCCTAGAAATGGCCGTGCTGGGGATGGGGGATGGGAGGGGGGTTGCATTATTAGTTAACTTAACATTTTCAACTTCTTCTTGAGAACCATTTTACGAATTACAAGCAAACTTGGCAGGGAGCATCCCCATGGGAAGCCGCTTCAGATTTGTACGAATCATGGAGTTATCTCCCTTTGGGGCCCCATAAGGGGCCAAAAAGGGGTTAAATAGGGTACATCTTAAAAAATCTTCTTCTCATGAACCGGCTGTCGGATTTGATTTACATTTGGTATTTAGAGTCTTTAGGGCAAGGACAACAAAGTTTGTACAAGAGAAAAAAATCTGCCCAGAAATGGCCGTGCTGGGGATGGGGGATGGGAGGGGGGGTCGCGGTATTAGTTAACTTAACATTTTCGACTTCTTATCAAGAACCATGGACAGATTTCAACCAAACTTGGCAGGAAGCATCCTAATAGGAAGCCGCTTCAGATTTTGTACAAATCATGGAGTTATCTCCCTTTGAGGTCCCATAAAGGGCCAAAAAGGGGGTAAATTGGGTACATCTTAAAAAATCTTCTACTCATGAACTGGCTGTTGCATTGGATACACATTTGGAAGTTAAAGTCTTTAGGGCAAGGACTACAAAGTTTGTACAAGAGAAAAAAAAAACCCGTCAATAAATGGCCATGCTGCGGATGGGGGATGGGAGGGGTTCGCGTTATTACTTAACTTTTAACATTTTCTGCTTCTTTTTGAGAACCATTGGACAGATTTCTACCAGACTTGGCAGGAAGCATTCCAATGGGAAGCCGCTTCAGATTTTTACAAATCATGGAGTTATCTCCCTTTGGGCCCCAAAAGGTGACAAAAGGGGGTAAATAGGGTACATATTAAGAAATGTTCTATTGTTGGATTGAATTCACATTTGGTATTTGAGTCTTTAAGGACAGATCATCCATTTATTTCCTACGGTAAGATTTTTTTTATTTTTTTCTGTACTGATATTTAAATATAGATCTATGAGAAGTAAAAAAATGACTTAAAAACTATAGGTCACCAAGCGAATTAAAAAGTTATTGGATTTCAAGGGAGACTACTCTTGTCTAAAATTGCAAAAATGAGGTGTCACTTAACTACCCACAAAAAAGGTGTTCGAAATGACTAGGATTACTTGAATAAGTCTTTATTGTGTTCAATATGTTTTATTCTGTCTAAATGAGTATCAATTTGGGAAAATTTAGTGATGATTTTGATATTTTTTGTAAAACATTCTTTCAAAAGTTGCTGAAATTGCTCTTTTTTCGCAACGTTTCTGATAATAAAAAATATTCCAGTGGTAAGATTTTTTTCTTTTTTGGTATAGACATAGTGCTTGGTCATACCTACAAAAACAAAAAAAAAAAAAAAAAAAGAAAAATATATCAAACCAAGCGTTTTTCTTAGTTATAAGTAAAATCTGGCTTACTTTTTGCAGCTCTGTCCGAAATTGTGTCACTACTTTTATCCATTTTCTTTCTTATTACCAGCTTAAGATAATAAAAAGTGTCATCTTTTGTGTCCATCTGAAGCGGACTAGCTCATAAAGACACCACTTTGCTTTTGTTGATCCGTTTCCTATCGCTAAGGCCACATGTTGAACGCGTAACAGAAAGCGAAATGTACCATCCGAGTACTATTACACTTTGATTGACCAAACAGAGAAAATTGAAATAACCGAAAAGGATCTTGTCATTTATCAACCAAACATTAACTAAATGTAAAAATACATTTGCTGAAAAGGTCAACTACTGAAACAGCTTTATTTCGTTATTTAGGATATGCGCAGTAAGTTGCGCAGTAACAACTGGAGGATCTGTCCTTAAATAAGTTTGTACAAGAGAAAAAAAAAGACTGTCAAGAAATGGTGGTGCTGGGTGTTGCACTTTTTGTTAACTTAACATTTTCCTTAAATGTTTCTGCTCTTTTGATTCAGGTGACCGATAAGGCCCTCTGGGCCTCTTGTTTCTTCAATTTCATCGTTTTGTTATCCCCGTAGCGAAAGATAGATGAAATATTAGGCGTATTCGACTGCAACATTTTCGTTAAGTAACGCTTAGCTCCGCCCACCTGCGCAGACCATCACCATTAGTCAACGATTTTCGTTCAGTCGAATACAAAATACGGAATTAGTTAACGAGAATGCCGTCATTTTGAAATATGTGCATCGTCGGCATTTCCCGTTACTGTTCGGTAACGGAAACACCCGATGAAACCTCATCGTGTATGTCCGTAAATGAAAAACCATCTTTCTTTTTTTATCATTAAATATCCTTTTAATTCTATCAATATTTAATCAGATTTGCCCATAAAATTGCAATAGGTACATATTGAAATGCATTTAACCTACATTTTTAGTAGATTTGTCTACTTGTTTTGTCACGTGACATACTTAACGCGGATTTTTTTTCGTTAAGAAATTACTTAATTTTATGACGTCATTCTGTCAGTCGAATGAAAATAGTTAAGTAACGAAAAACAATTAGTTAACAAACGGTTCAGTCGAATACGCCTATTGTTTTACTGCTGTCCGTCCGTCTTAAATTAAAATTTACGTTGGTCATGTAGGAGCATTAGTGTTTCACAAACACATTAACCACTATATTTTAATTATGAACGTACTTGACGGGCAATGCATTGTTAAATATAGTTTTAACCCTTTCCCAAACAAGACCTGGTTTTGACGTCCCTAACAGAAAAAGCTTGGGTAAACATTGAAACAAAAGAAGAAACTGCTGATAACCAACAGTTTCTCCTTTTGTCTCAATATTTTCTGTGTCATATTTTACACAAATTCTATCCTTAATAACTTCCATTTTGTCATTTGTGGCAGTTTTTGAAGTGGATCGCCCTAAAATTTGCCGTTTGGGAAAGGGTGAATCGAAGTTGAACATAAATTGGATGGGTCGAACTTCCGGATTACGTTCCCTACGACTTCGCCACAATGATTTTATGAATGGCAACACTGCCATTATGTTAATTGTTTAACCCTTTCCCAAACAACCAAATTTTAGGATGATCCACATCCGTTGATAAAGAAATGATTCGTCAAAATTTATTGCGAAACATATTGATGAAAACAGCGTATACGACTGTATACCCTCATCAATATCTTGGTGTCAGTCATCAATTTCCGGGCGTCACCCATGGAAATGAAAAATGACGAGGGAAACCCTCGTCAAACCCTCGTCAATTTCCGTTGCTACGGATGATGCCAGAAAGTTTGCGACATGTTTGGTATCTAATGATGGACGGAATGACTTTATGCTGTGTTTTATACTTTACAGCCGTGGTTCTTTTAGTGTCTATATGCCATTTAAAGTGACATTTCACAATAATTTTTTACATAAATTTTACTTTTATTTTATCTGAAAGAGCATATTTTCTTATGAAAATTGTGAAAATTTCAAGCCAAAATTTTTAACCGTTTACGAGAAATATGTATTTTTGGGCTTAAATCAAACACATTGTTGTGGACAACTGTTCAGATTTATATAGAATTTGCCATTTCTGTCTCAACATTAAAGGCGTATTTTTCGCTTATAAATAACAACTTTAAAAAAACTGATAGTATTTCTACGCATTTGAATAAGTAATCTTTGCATCAAGACACACTGTTAAAAATGAGATAAAAGTGAAATGTCACTTTAAGATTATCTCTATGAATGCAGTATAACCAAACAAGACGAGCAATGTTATAAACATCTTCGCTAGCCAAGGTTGAACCCACCTACGTTTGTATTCACCCTTGGAGGATTTAGTCCGACTTTCTTGAAATCGCAAGGCGCCGCCTAGCGGTTGTTCTGCTGGTTGTTTACGTCCATTATTGATGACGTCATTAACGCGCGTTGTCTTTCGCGTCACACGTCATGCGGATTAAATAAAAGTTAGCTGCTTTTTTGGTCGAATTGTCGCAAGTATAATAATTCGTCGATTAAAGTTAGGGAATTCCTGTCTATTGCAGTGAAATTCTTAGGAAAAATCGCCCATCTTCGCGTTTTTGAGTTGCAAACGCAATGCTTTTTCCCGCCCGTTGTCATGATTTGGTTACTCATATCAAATGTATCAGTCGACAATCTGATTGGTTCCAGCGAGACCTCGCTGGAACCAATGAAAACGCTTTCCAGGAGACCAAGAAAATCGGACTAAATACGTCAAGGGTGAATACAGAAACGACGTTACGTCGTAGATGTCACCCTTGGCTTGCGAAGATGTGTTATAAAGGACTATTTTCTGTGTTTTGTTATTGTAACAAATCTTTGTCATTTCAGAATATCTCTATGGATGCACCATGACCAAACAAGACGCGCAATGTTATAAAGGACTATTTTCTGTGTTTTGTTATTGTAACAAATCTTTGTCATTTCAGAATATCTCTATGGATGCACCATGACCAAACAAGACGCGCAATGTTATAAAGGACTATTTTCTGTGTTTTGTTATTGTAACAAATCTTTGTCATTTCAGAATATCTCTATGATTGCACCATGACCAAACAAGACGCGCAATGTTATAAAGGACTTTTTTCTGTGCTGTTGCTATTGTAACAAATCTTTGTCATTTCTGATTATCTCTATGATTGCACCATGACCAAACATGACGCGCAATGTTATAAAGGACTATTTTCAGTGTTGTTATTGTAACAAATCTTTGACATCTCAGAATATCTCTATGGATGCAGCATGACCAAACAAGACGCGCAATGTTATAAAGGACTATTTTCAGTTTGTTATTTAACAAATGTTTGTCATTTCAGAATATCTCTATGACTGCAGCATGTCCAAACAAGACGCGCAATGTTATAAAGGACTATTTTCTGTGTTGTTATTGTAACAAATCTTTGACATCTCAGAATATCTCTATGACTGCAGCATGACCAAACAAGACGAGCAATGTTATAAAGGTCTATTTTCTGTGTTTTGTTATTGTAACCCATCTTTGTTATTTCAGAATATCTCTATGGATGCACCATAACCAAACAAGACACACAGTGTTACAAAGGACTATTTTCTGTTTGTTGCTATTGTAACGAGGATCTGTGCAATTACATGATATAAAACATAACATAACATAACATAACACATGTACGAGGGCCCATCAATAATTTCGAGAACTAAATCTACTTTTCATTTACCCGTTAGCGTATTTTCACTAAAATTGGTATGCTGAAAGCTTATCATTTTTCCAACCGACTCATCTATTTAAAAACGATGACGTCTAAACAATGTGACGTCATATCAATAGTGTTTGTTTATTAATGACGTCATCTTGCATTTTTGAGCAACCCCTTTTGATAAAGTTTTATGTATTTCTCAATAATTCCAACACGGACATTCGTGAAATTTTACATGTATTGTAAAGAGACATATGTTTATCAAAAACCGTTATTTGAAAGCTGATACGACGCTTCAGAGAGGGTAGAGAGATAACTGAAAATGAGTGATTTCACATGCTGACCGGAGACTATAAAGCAAAAAAAAAAAAAAAAAAAAAAAGGATACTGAAATACTAGAATTTACTATTGAATATTGAGAATTAGTTGTTGAAATAGAAGTAAGACACTTGGATAATTTGTATGATACTCTTGCATATTGAGAATTAGTTGTTGAAATAGAAGTAAGACACTTGGATAATTTGTATGATACAGCTAAGGGCAGTATGATCTGTAATCGTCATCGGAAAGATGGGTACCGCGGTGGCCGCTTCCTGGCCGAAGGGGCATGGGGTCAAAAGGTGTCGTAAAAATACCAAAGTTGTAAGGAAGGCCGCCATAACTTTGCGAATATAAAAATACATGACGAAAAATTGATGCAACATTTTTGAGTCGGAAAGTAAAGAACAACTATCAATTTTGGAAGCATTATTCTTCCTTCTCACCGACAAAGCATTGATTTCAAGATGTGCCGGTGAGACAAATGTCCTTTTTCATCGATTTTCGAGGAATCACACTGAAACATTTAATGTCTATATAAAGTCGAGTAAGTTCTAATAATTTTGCAGCAGTAATGAAATCTGGTCTGGCACCCGCTTTTTTTGAGATAGCGCGCAAATATTATAAGGTCCGGAATTTTGCCGCGCTATGACAGCGCGTCGCGACCAAGCGGACGCGTTAAAAAGGCCGGTATTGTGTAAATGGTAATAGAAATATTACCAAACCCGCCGCACTGCACAGATTATGCAATTTGCGACTTATAGTTATTTCTACACCTTAGGAATGAATCATGGGATTAAGATAGTGAGTAAAAAGAAGAGTTGGGGTATGTCATGAATTACCAAATGTTTGCGGGACATGTCACGTGACGGGCTGTAGCACGAGCCAAAAGCATGGGTCAAACGGTGGAATGAAAGCAAACTCTTAAAGGGATTTTCCTTTTAATGATGGGCAATGTTTCTAAGTTTATCAAATTATTTTTCTGATATAAGATTAGTTCTCGGAATTATTGATGTGCCCTCGTACGTTATGTTATATACTGATATGCAAAAGAAAGATTTGGTTATAGGGATAAATGGTAAATTTATTTAAGCAAAGTGATACCATATGATTACCTTTTGCTTATAAATATACTTAATAGACCTATTTTTCTGCACCCAATCGCACATTTTCTTTTGCGTATCAGTTTATATATATGTGCAATTTTGACTAAACAACATTGTAGAAAATGATCAAATTTCCACAAATCTAAATAGAAAATAACCTCCGATTCTTCGTATGACTTTTAAATTATTTGTTGTATATAAATTTTATCTTTTCCCTGTAATTAGTTTATCAGAAGATTGAAATAGTTAACCCTTTTCCAAACGACAAAATTTTAGGGTGATCCACTTCAAAACTGCCACAAATGACAAAATGCATGTCATTAAAGATAGGATATGTGCAAAATATGGCACAGAAAATATTGAGACAAAATGAGAAACTGCTGGTTATCAGCAGTTTCTTCTTTTGCCTCAATGTTTTCCCAAGCCTTTTCTATTAGGGACGTCAAACCAAGGTCTTTTTTGGGAAAGGGTTAAAGAAGATAACTAAAAAACAACAAAAACACAGGAAGTGATGAATAAGAAATATTAAAAGTAACGTTGTAAGAGAACATGTCATTACACTACACTCCTCATTTCAAGCTTTAAAAGGCTACCAAGCTAGGCAGTTGATTTTTTTCTCCTACATCATGTTGGCAAATATTTTTCATGTTTTTGTTATTTTGCTATTTGTACAAGCTGTATATCATATAGCAAAAATGTTTTTGTATTGTATTGTATTGTATTGTATTGATTTCACCGTATATTGGAAGAAAATCATTAAATAACGTGTTTTATAAAAGATCCGCCAAACTCGGTTGTTTTAAAAGTTTTGTTTGGTTTTCTTTACGTCCTCACATGAATGATTTTTGAGAAAATAAAGATCGGCAATTTCCGTAAAATTGCCATAAAGTGACGTCATACAATGGCTTGACCCCGCCCCTAATCTAGAGCATGAGATTTCTGACAAAGATGAAGTGTGCGACTTTTCTGTCATAAAGCAAAGTCTCTGTTTTTTATCCATTTCTCGATCGTCAGAGTAATACAGAAAACATAAACAGTTCTTTGTCACATTCCTTCACTCACTAACGACATATTTTTTGACTGTTTTAACATTTTGACTAACATTTACTACGGATGAATTCCGTGTTTTGAGCATCGATTGGGGAAGTCGCTTTATGACAGAAAAGTCGTACATTTAACTTTGTCAGAAATCTCTGGCTTTCCGGCAAATGACCCATGACTTCCCGTTTTTCCCGCCATGACGTCATTATTTAGCCGGTATGACGTCATAATTTCAAATCGGAAGTTTAGCGTTTTTCTTCGGTAAAAATCGGAAAAGACTAAAATATCCAATTTAAAAGGCGAAATAAAAACACTTTTAATGCTTGAAAATGTAGAAACTTTGATATTTGGTTATTGGAAAGGCTTTTTTTTTCGACACAATAGTTTAATTTTGCCAATCAGCAGAAAGTTGTAGTAAGAAACATTTCAAAAAGAACCCACTAGAATGTCCTCACCGCAGAAATGACAAATTAGATTAACGTGTATTTTTGTAAAAAAAGTCGAAAATACACCATAATAAAATACTCGATTCGATATTTCGGCAAAACTTCAAGAGGCTATTTCAAGAGATTGAAAAACTAAGTTAGATAAAACAAAAAGTGTTGCCGTTTTGACGGAAAGGTTAGATAAAATCATGTTGGGTGTCAAAGGGCGTTACGCTGTATTTAAAAGTCATTATCTTGTAGGGTGTTGAAAGGTGTCACCTTGTGGCAATGGAGTTAAAAATCAACATGAAAATTTGCTAATATTAGATCCCATTTTATTTTGACATACAAAATACCATTATTCAACGTGATATATCTTTACCTCCAAATCAAACTTAAATAGTATTTACAAAAAGGTTTTAACATCCAACTATATGATAAAAGACAATATTTAAAACAAGTTTTATCCAGTAACGATATTATGACTCATGTTTACAAATTTTAGTTATGTAAACAAGTGATTAGAATTCTTAATTTACAAAAACAAATTGTATGCATTCGTCCAGATCTTGCAGGTGCGAGGTACCACCAAGATTTGAATCATCACATGCCAAATGATATTGTGTTTGGTATTGTGTTATTAATTTTCATAAGTATAATTTGTAAAAATGTGTAACAATATCGCGATTGGACAATAGACCCTTTAACCCTTTCCCAAACGGCAAAGATTAAGGGTGTTCCACTTCAAAACTGCCACAAATGACAAAAATGTAAGTTATTAAAGAGAGAATTTGTGTAAAATATGACATAGAAAATATTGAGACAAGAGGATAAACTGCTGGTTATCAGCAGTTTCTTCTTTTGTTTCAATACTTTCCTAAGCCTCTTCTATTAGGGACGCCAAAACCAGGTCTAATTCTGGAAAATGTTCAAGATGTTTAAAACATACGTTTTCATTAATTGATTACCATAAAAATGATAATTGGAATTGGGATAAGGACAACCTTTGTCAGTAATTTCCCAAAAAAAAGAACTTGTTCATACGTCCCGAAACGCAAAAACTCGGGAAAATATTGGTACAAAAGAAGAAAATACTGATGACCAGCATTTTCCGTTTCTCTCAAAACTTTCTGTAATGTGCTTTACACAAATTACTTTTAATCAACATCCAGTGTGCCGTCATTTTTAGACCGGTCGTGACCAGTCCATATTGCTAAATGAACGATTTGGGAATAGGTTTACTTTCTCCACAATACTTCGCCACGTATTCGCCGATTTTCTTTCAAAATAAGTAATAATTTTTTTTGTTAAAGAAAAGCGACGATATTACTATAAGTACCTTCTCATTAAATAACAAATATAACATTACTCAACAGATTTCACTTGAACCTAACCTATACGCATTTAAGAATTGCGACGAGGAATAATCAATACCCGCAAGCAACCGTACACTGTCAGGCATCGTAAGCAACCGTACACTGTCAAGCATCGCACGCAACCGAACACTGTCAAGCATCGCAAGCAACCGAACACTGTCGAGCAAAGTCGATAGTTTACATCGTTGTTTTTCAACGAAAACCTCGTAACTGCAGCTTAAAACAAGCTGCAGTTTCGAGGTTTTCGTTGAAAAGCGACGACATTATCACTCTGGCTTCGTATTCTACACGTGATCCTCGGGTCATCATACGACAGTCTTAAAGATATATCTTTACTGTTAAAACATGTAATTATTGAGGTCAGGTTCAGATGAAACATGTTGAGCTATAATCGAAATTATACGAAATTCCATTAAAAAAATAAACGAAAAATAAATCGAAAATGGAAGGTACATACGGAGGGCGAGTTAAAACGATCGTTTGATCTTTCAAAAGCTTATAATATTCTTTTTGGAAAAGAACTGAATCATATTTTAGGAGAGAATTGAAACCGTAGCCCTGTAATACCTCTATACATATCCAAGACAAAGCCTGATTTTGATGTCACTTATATATAACACTTGAGACACAAGCGCTGAATCCGTAGGCTGACCATGCTAAAGAATATTCATTCTACTAAAATAAAATTCTAAATCTAGAATGTTTTTCCTTCCTACATGTCAATGACGTGTATTATGATTTGTATACGCACAATACAATATAGAACTCAAAATTACTTTGCATGTGATATTTTGAATATTGCAAGTGTAGTACACCTTGAAGATTCAATCCAAAACCTGCAAACGCGTTTTGTAAACTATAAACATATTTTCCCTTTGTTTACATAGTAAACATATGCCACTTTTGAAATACATGTATAATATTGCTTTAACTCAACGTTTATAACTCTAGACTTGTATACAAACACTTTACTTCTTGTTGTTGAAAATTGACCCAACACAAACCTCGAAAATAAACGAATTACGATATTAATTTGCTCGTTTAGCTCACGGTAAATGGTTTGGTTACAAAGGTTAAACTATATATGTATTGGTTTAAATAGTGTTAGTATACAAGTCTTTGATTTTTACATACGCGTAATTCAATAACAATGACTTATACAAAGTGATATGGAAAGTCCATTGTACCAAACTACCAGAAACAGACAATACTAAGCAAGCGATAGATATCGCATTTGCAAACTGAATGTGATAATATTAATTGTAGTAAAGTATCAAAACAATCTATATCCAAAAATTTACCTTAGAATGAAAAAGTGTCGATCCTAGTCAGTCTGCGCAGACTGGTTAGGTGCAATTCCCGGAAGACCCTTTTAGTGTGATGGGTTACCTTAGAAAGAAAAGTTTCGATCCTAGTCAGACTGACTAGAATCGATACCTTTTTTGCAATTTCCAGAAAACCCTTTAAGCGTCATGGGTCACATTATCATAATTATAAAATGTTACAAATCTGCTCTACAATATCAAACTGTAAGACGCCTAACATTTCACAAACCAGACAGACTTTGAGCAAACCAAAAGCACATTAAAACACAACTTAACAATCAGTGTTGCTAACTAACAGCAGTTTAAAAGCTTATGAAATGTACACAATTGTAATTCTTTCACCTATTCTCAAACAATTTCTTGTTCTGAGAACTTTGTAGAAATAATGAAAATCACTTACTTCGTACAATTGAGAAGAAAAAAAAAACTGATAATCAGCATTTTTTCTCCTTAAATCTTTTCTTTGCTACTTTATTCACATTTAAAATTAATTATTTTATTGTCTCAATCTCCATTCGAGTTGTCTTAATTTTTAGCATTTGGGAATGAGTTTATGCATATTTTACAAACGTATAATTGAGAATAATTTGCAACAATCATTCTCTCGATATCGGATATGTCGATATACTATACCTTTACTATAATTAACCCATTTCCAGACGGCGCTGAAGAAAAATGAAGAAAACATTGCTTGCCATTTCTTCATTTTCCACAATGATTTTCCAATTCTTTTATTGTGAGTGAGTCGAAAGGCGTCACTGTACAGTAATTGGTTAAAAATTAGTTCTATACAGTCGGACAATATCTGTATGAAAATGATTATTGACAATTTGAATTAGAATGCCACGTTGGTTTCGATACCATTTTACAATGGAAAGAAACGTTTTACCCTTACATGTCGATCAATTCACATAAAATTCGACTAATTCATGTAAACTTTGATCAATTCACCATGTTAAATCGAGCAATTCATGTAAAATTCGACGAAATCATGCAAAATTTGATCAATTCATGTAAAAATTGATCAATTCGTGTAAAACCCGATCAATCCATCTGAAGTTCGATCAATTCATGTAAAAATCCGTATCTTTTATAACACATCTGGATTTTCGACGAACTAGCACCCGTCGATTTTAATTGGTCAACTTCGTTTTGTATTCAGAAGAAAGTCATTGTAATTCCTCTAAAGCTCTGGTAAACTTGAGTATCTCGATCAACGACATGTTGAGTCTTTTCTCTAAACACTGATAGAAAAACTCTGGGGCCTGAAAAAAAATAAGAAATAACCCATGTTCTACCGTGGTTTGTCGTATATTTAACCACGATTCTGAATCAAGCAGTATATGTTTTGGCGTTTTATAAGTGTTGTGGCTTATAAGTGTTATGGCTTGAAAGATATAGAAGAAAACGAAGCATGTGCTCATCAAAAGAAAATTCTCCATTTCCCTAAATATTTCTACCCTTTTATAAATACTTATCTCATTGACATTTTGATAAATTTTATCGTCCGTAACACGACAATATTGAGGATTAACAATAAAGTATTTGTACAAAAGTAATAATGAGTACGAATTAAGCACTAAATCATCTAGATCAACCGTTAATCGGTGTATTCCTTCCAAAGGTCCGTAACCTTAAACAAAACAGGTTTACGATGTTTCAAGAGAATAATAATAATAATAATAATAATAATAATAATAATAATAATAATAATAATAATAATAATAATAATAATAATAATAATAATAATAATATTATTATTATTATTATTATTATTATTATTATTATTAATACTAATATTGTTATATTCTGATTTTTTTCGGGAGAGAGGGCGGAGCCTAGTTAACGGTTATTACATTGAAGATTGAGGAGAAACAGCGTTTTCAATTAGCGGTAAATCGTCGGTGTTATTGCAAATTATTGTAACTGCAGCTTGAATCAAGCTGTATTTACGAGGTTTTTTTTAATAACACGTTTTACAATCGCACAGTCTTTCAATTTCGAAATGTTTTCATGCTCGTGCCGCACGTTTTTCTTTTATGTTAACCAAGGTATCGAAAAGTAAACTCGTCGAATAACCTTTTGGCTTAGCCACACCCTTTCAGGTGAATAAAAACGCAATATAAACCGAAGTGACCGTGCGCTGTGAATATTTATAAACAAACGTAATCGTCTGCAATATCGATAATAATGAGCGCAAGTTTACTTCGGTTAAACAATAATGATAATAATAATAATAATAATAATAATAATAATAATAATAATAATAATAATAATAATAATAATAATAATAATAATAATAATAATAATAATAATAATAATAATAATAATAATAATAATTAATAATAATAATAATAATAATAATAATAATAATAATAATAATAATAATAATAATAATAATAATAATAATAAAAAGAAACTAACCTCTGTTCTCATAATTTTCAGCTGCATCAACAGTCGTCCATCAAACTCCATAAAGGCCGGAATGCACCTAAAAATAGGTACAAATGAATAACAACTAACACAGCAATAGGTACATATGCATGGAGAATTGAAACAAGGGTGAACAAATTGCGACTATCAAGAGCTAGATAGTGAAGAATTATAAGTCCAAAAAGGTTTAAATTACACTAAATTCAATGTCAGAATAATGTATCTTTGCCCATATGCTCATATCATGGTCACAGAAGCATGTGCAAAGTTGCAAAGTTTGAAAGCAATATTTGAAGCAGAAAAAAATATCCACAGGTATTAGGCAGTTGCTTCTAAAAACTGCATCAACATTTTCTTGGAAGTTGTACGTAAAAGAATTTCTAAGTCAGAGTACATCTTTACTTACTCAGTAAGTTTAACATTTCGAAGCCACTTTATGAGTTCTTCTTGGCCCATGTTGAGAATGGCAGAGTTTAAAGGCATATGATGAACGGGGGTACCTACAAAAGTAAATAGTATTAATGTCATAAAACATCATCGGATACCGAACACTTCGTGCAATTTCTAAACCAACTTGTTTCGTACACATGTTCAAAATACATTCTCAATGACATAGAGGATACTCGTTTGTTTCAGTTTAAGATCGATTTATATTTCATTGATTGAACAACAAAAGCTTTATTTTCACGAGTGGCGAAGCCACGAGTGAAAATGTAGTTTTTATTGTTCACGAAATGAAATATCAATCGATCTTACTTACACGAAAAACAAACGATTATTCTATTACTTTAATGCAAAAATTAGACAAAATGCAAAAAAATATGACAGATTTTCTTAAAGCGCGTCATTTTGCACGTGACTGCTATTCAACGCTAATGATTATGTCACTTATTTGGCCCGGCTTATATAACGTCAGATAGGGTCAAAATGAACGAAAGCGGGACACAAGTTTTTGATAATTTCACTGGATAGGCGGTGAGTTTATCAAAATGATAATCTACCGTTATTTCCCGATAATCCACGGAAAAGCATTAAAGAAAATGATATTAAGGCATTCCACATAATTATTAGATACCAAAACGCTTCAGTAAATTTCGCTTCCAACTTCGCTGTTTTCCATGACAACTGGTGCACAATAAAACATAGAAAATATTGAGGCCACAGGATAAAATGTAGTAAAACTGCAATTATGTACTGGTTGATTCTAAAATGATTTAATGGCCATTTTTTTTTTAAATTAAAGCTAAAATGTCTACCAGAATATTTCAGATTGTCATTTATTATTTATATTCTATAGAAAATATGAATTTCTTGGACTCGAAAATAAATGAGAGAGTAGGACGGACACGGCCATTCAATATGAGCAATAAAAACTATAGAAGTTCACGAAATATGTTTGAGTTTGAGTTTATTGGGGTTTTACGCCGTTTTCAACTACCAGTGTCATATCGCGGCGACTGGAGCACCTACCCATGGATTCCTGTTGTTTCTCAAACAAGTACTACAACAACACTCTTACCGAGCCTCCAGCTGCTCGCCCACTTATGTTAACGATTTCAAACCTGTTGGTGGGAGACAATTTTGTCAGAAAGGGTATTGGCCGCGGCCGTCACGAAATATGCATTCTTACCGAACACGTTTTTAACAAAAGTTAGGAAAATATATCATTACGAAGGCACGTGACTACCACCCGTTAATGTAATGTAATAGCTACAATGTTACTCACCAGCGCTGGTATGAGATGATATAGACATAGAATGAACCATAGCCGGGTCTGTGTGATCTATAAAGAAATAGGAATTAGACAACCGTCACCAGTTAGCGTAAAGGGGGTTCAAATAGGAGCGCTGGTATAAGATGATATAGACATAGAATGAACCATAGCCGGGTCTGTGTGATCTATACATGTGAGAGCATGAAATAGAAATTAGAATAAATACCAACATTTGTTAGTGTATAAAGATACAAATATAGATACATAGAATGGACCATAGCCGGGTCTGTGTGATCTTTGTGAGCATGAAATAGAAATTAGAATAAATACCAACATTTGTTAGTGTATAAAGATACAAATATAGAGACATAGAATGAACCATAGCCGGGTCTGTGTGATCTATAAAAGTGAGAGCATGAAATAGAAATTAGAATAAATACCAACATTTGGTAGTGTATAAAGATACAAATATAGAGACATAGAATGAACCATAGCCGGGTCTGTGTGATCTATACATGTGAGCATGAAATAGAAATTAGAATAAATACCAACATTTGTTAATGTATCAAGATACAAATATAGAGACATAGAATGAACCATAGCCGGGTCTGTGTGATCTATACATGTGAGCATGAAAAAGAAATTAGAATAAATACCAACATTTGTTAGTGTATAAAGATACAAATATAGAGACATAGAATCAAACATAGTCGGGTCTGTGTGATCTTTATATGTGAGCATGAAATAGAAATTAGAATAAATACCAACATTTGTTAGTGTATAAAGATACAAATATAGATACATAGAATGGACCATAGCCGGGTCTGTGTGATCTTAAGATGTGACATCATGAAATAGAAATTAGAATAAATACCAACATTTGTTAGTGTATAAAGATACAAATATAGAGACATAGAATGGACCATAGCCGGGTCTGTGTGATCTATACATGTGAGCATGAAATAGAAATTAGAATAAATACCAACATTTGTTAGTGTATAAAGATACAAATATATAGACATAGAATGGACCATAGCCGGGTCTGTGTAATCTATACATGTGAGCATGAAATAGAAATTAGAATAAATACCAACATGTGTTAGTGTATAAAGATAGAAATATAGAGATATAGAATGGACCATAGCCGGGTCTGTGTAATCTATACATGTGAGCATGAAATAGAAATTAGAATAAATACCAACATTTGTTAGCGTATAAAGATACAAATATAGAGACATAGAATGAACCATAGCCAGGTCTGTGTGATCTATACAAGTCTGAGCATGAAATAGAAATTAGAATAAATACCAACATTTGGTAGTGTATAAAGATACAAATATAGAGACATAGAATGAACCATAGCCGGGTCTGTGCGATCTATATATGTGAACATGAAATAGAAATTAGAATAAATACCAACATTTGTTAGTGTATAAAGATACAAATATAGAGGCGTAGAATGGACCATAGCCGGGTCTGTGTGATCTATACACGTGAGAGCATGAAATAGAAACTAGAATAAATACCAACATTTGTTAGTGTATAAAGATACAAATATAGAGACATAGAATGAACCATAGCCGGGTCTGTGTGATCTATTTATGTGAGAGCATGAAATAGAAATTAGAATAAATACCAACATTTGTTAGTGTATAAAGATACAAATATAGAGACATAGAATGAACCATAGCCGGGTCTGTGTGATCTATTTATGTGAGAGCATGAAATAGAAATTAGAATAAATACCAACATTTGTTAGTGTATAAAGATACAAATAAAGAGACATAGAATGAACCATAGCCGGGTCTGTGTGATCTATTTATGTGAGAGCATGAAATAGAAATTAGAATAAATACCAACATTTGTTAGTGTATAAAGATACAAATATAGAGACATAGAATGAACCATAGCCGGGTCTGTGTGATCTATATAAGTGAGCATGAAATAGAAATTAGAATAAATACCAACATTTGTTAGTGTATAAAGATACAAATATAGAGACATAGAATGAACCATAGCCGGGTCTGTGTGATCTATACATGTGAGCATGAAATAGAAATTAGAATAAATACCAACATTAATTTTGTTAGTGTATAAAGATACAAATATAGAGACATAGAATGGACCATAGCCGGGTCTGTGTGATCTATACATGTGAGCATGAAATAGTAATTAGAATAAATACCAACATTAATTTTGTTAGTGTATAAAGATACAAATATAGAGACATAGAATGAACCATAGCCGGGTCTGTGTAATCTATATATGTGAGCATGAAAAAGAAATAGAAATTAGACAACCGTCACCAGTTAGCGTGAAGGCGGTTCAAATAGGAGGAATTTTAAAGCAGTACTTCACAAAAAAGAGAAAAACAAAACATGTCTTTTCAACCAAGTTGCATATCGCCATTTTGTTAAACTTGGCTTCGTGTCCACTCCAAACCGGATATAGCTTCCATATGTACACAACCGAAAAATGATATATACTATTGTTGGCGAAAGATCGTATGGCAAATGTTTACATTTTGTTCAATGTAAACAAAACAATGTGGTTTAAAACGTGATGAATTCTATCACTCTGCCTAAATGTTTAACATATTTACGTCACTACTTTTAAAGGATTTAGTCATGTTTTATACAGCAATGTTTTGTTTACATTTGAACAAAATGTAAAACATGTGCCATACGATATTGCGCCAACAATACTCTCCCTTTAAACTATCACATGCAAAATGGAGTTATGAGTGCAATAACGCGTTGGTAACATAGGCAAGTTAAAGTTTGGTTGCAAAATAAGAGTAAAATCCAAACGTACAATTATCGTCACTAGGGGGTGTTTTGCGTAACTTTACTCCGCCCACGGAGCTCTGAATGAGCTTTATGATTGGTCAATATGTTTTTGATTGACAGCTACGAGTAGTATCCAAACATACAGTTGCTATCACCAGGGGTCCTGTTGGGCATCATTTGTTTCGTCAAATTAAAAACAGTCGACATATATTTTCATTGAAAAAAGTAACAGTTATTTATTAATAGACTATCTGGCTATCAGAGACACGTGAATTGTCGAAATGAAGTTAGTATGTTGATACACAGTAGTGATATTTGAACCTACCGTTACTATCACCAGGGGTCGTGTTAGGAGTCACTTTACCCCTCCCACGTAGTTCCTTCAACAGCCCCTGAAAGGACTTATCGAAGGGATATTTGCCGCTGAAATCGAAATAGAGCTTCGCCCCCAGGATGGTTCCGATCCATCCGTCAGGTCTGTATTTCTTCTGCATCATGAGTGGGATATAGTCCTTCTTTAATTGGAATGTATACTCAGCCTCTGAAAACAAACCCCAATTTCAATGTAAGTCAAAGGAAGGAGTATATTTGAGGAGAGATATGGATAAAAACAACCTGCAAAGTCTAGGTTTCACAGTGTTTGTTTTAAAATATCGCCCTATTCAATCGCTTATATTTTTACGTTCATTTTCTCGTCTGCAAAAGCTTAAAATAATTCGCCAATTCTGGTACTTTTGTCATATCGTTCAGTTTGAAAAGGTACTAGTAAATATTTTCTCCTTCTCTACAATTCTATTTCTTAAAATGAAGTAAAACATGAAGTACAAGTACACGTACAAAACTCTTCATTGACTCTAGCTATAAATGTTATACAAAACGAGACATTTAATAAGATAATCGTAATAAACATGAACCAATTAAGATAGGGAACGCATGGTCTATCCTTCATAAATATGGTCATATCAGTACCTGTTCGACAGTTCGGGCTCTGTTTATATTTCTCCGACATACACACCAAAACTACCGCTGAGTTCTCAATGGCCTCCGTCATCGTCTCTAGAGTGGCCTTCCCCATCTTCTCTATGTCTATCCAGATTGCATAACCTTCAGCCTAGATGAAACAAGATGTATGGCAAACACAAATGTCACCAGAACGGCAACACAGTGTGGATAACATCGAGAACTTTAATATGCTGGCCACTAGCATTGCACCTATAACCATGATATGTCTGTGAAACAAAAATGTTTCCGTTTCGGAAACAAAACATGAAAGGCATTGAGACAAAGGAAGGAAATGCTGGGCTGGCCATAAGCATTCTTATTTTCCGCCTATGTTTTCTAAAGTGTTCCAAGTAAGCTCAACTGGAGACATTTAACCCTTTCCAGAACAACAAAATTTTCAGGTGGTCCAAATTGAAAGATGCTGCATGCAACAAAATGGACAGAATTAAAGATAGGATTTAAGTACAATATAGCACAGAAAATATTGAGACAACAGGAGAAACTGCTGATTATCAGCAGTTTCTTCTTTTGTTTCAATGTTTTCCCAAGCCTTTTCTATTAGGGACGTCAAAACCAGGTCTTGTTTGGGAAAGGGTTAAATTTAATTGTAAATCGATCACAGTGTTGTTGTCGGTGATATTTGATCTTGATTTGACATTGACCTACTTTGATTTAGGTATTGGTATAAAATGAAAAAAAAATGAAAAAAATCTTTTCATGAAACATGAACGCATTGTCACTAATAGTGGGGACCAACGTTAAAGTTACAAACAGAATACATCTAGTTGCCAGTATTTATACTGCTATAATTTCTAAACCATTCTCATCTATGATTTCTACTATCTAAATCACAGATTTTCAATACGAAGTAGATCTTATATGTAGAACAATGTATGGTTCTGTGTTGTGAGACGTTGATCTGAATCGCAAGCGATTTCACGATATGTTGTGCTTTGTTGCAATTGATTTTTCTGTTGCATGGAAGTGCTTTTTCCTTTAGACATTTCTAAAGTGCTTTTTGAGACATGTTTGGATAGAAAAGTAAGATTACCCTCAGTCGATCTCGTATGTTGAGAACGATGTCTTTATCCGACCAAGCATAGCTGAGGAAGACATGGGACTTATTCTTGTTTGTCTTTGGTCCTGAAATACAGGAATTACACATTGAGGTCGCTGGCGTAGGTAGCCTAAAATAAACTGTACGCAAAACGCATGCTTAATGTATCAAGGGGGTTTGATGGCGGGCTCCATACTGCTGGGGTGGGTCTTGCGGACATCTCCAAGAATTTATTGAAAATTTAATGTAGATGCTTTTGAAATACATACCAAATGCCCACCTGGAGCCACGAATGCCCATGGTAATTCGTTGCTCCTGGTGGGTATTTGGTATGTATTTTAATAGCGATTCAGGTGTTTATTTCAAGGGAAACAAGAACATCCACATTTTTTAAAAAACCTTTTTGCGATGTGTACGCAATTGCGTTTTTGCGTACGGTTGCTACACCTATGGTCAGTTGAATATTTTAATTACTCCAGTATAGATTTGATGAATGGTACCGTTATTATACGTTTTGAGAATTAATCATCCCCTTAAAGTGACATTTCACATTTATATCATTTTTTAAAGTATGTCTTGATGCAAAGATTGTTTATTCTTATGCTTAGAAATGCTATCAGTTGTTATTTATAAGCGAAAAATACACCTTTAAAGTTGAGACAGAAATGACAAATTCTATATAGATTAAATCTGAACTGTTGTCCACAACAATTTGTTTAATTTTAGCACAAAAATATAATTATATTTCTCGTAAACGGTTCAATATTTTGACTTGAAATTTTCAGAATTTTCATAAGAAAAGGTGCTCTTTCAGATAGAATAAAAGTAAAATTTATGTAAAAATAATTGTGAAATGTCACTTTAATTGAAACTGACTTTTTTTTAAAAATACAATATTTCGCAAAAATTGTGAAGTACACGTACATCTGTGTACAGAAAGTGATAATGTGTTAAATACCTAATTTAGCGTGTATTCAGGGGAAAATATGTACATATTACACATGTATGCCAATGTGTACAATATCTATTCGTACTGGACTCCACGCCTGTAGCTTGCTCCCTTTCAAAAATATGACTTGATATTGACGCCATTTAGCCCAATACTTGAAAGCATTCAGAGAAGTTATTGATAATAATCTTTCTAAGATAGACTGGATATAACCTACGTTTTTCGTTATTGACTTCATTATCTCCCCTGATCACCCATAATGCACCGGAGCAATTAGTCTGGAGACTTTTATTTGTACTGTCCGTCAATTTCTCCATTACGGACACTAGTTCGGTGTTCTCGTTTATTTTCTGTCGGACATCTTTGTCGAATGAAAGTGTCCAAACTATTCGGGCGGCTGAACTTTGTTCTCGGATGTCGTCGTGTTGTAACATTTGTAGAAACAGCTGAAGGGCACCCTCATCCACGATCTGTAAATAAATAAATGAGCCGGGATCTGGAAAAACGTCCCTTATAGCATTTGAGGCAGACATGTTTCAAGACCAGGCTGTGCCTAGATGCAGTCTACCCAGCATCCATGCTACTCTCAAATTTTTTGCTACAGACCATGGGGAAGCTATTGGAGAACAACGTGGTTCCTGGTCAGACTGCGTGTATACGCAGGCTGATCTGGAACCATGTTGTTCTCAAATGCTATAAGGGACGTTTTTTCCAGATCCTGGCTCAAATACATGTAAAAATAAATACAATGAATAAACACATTTCTCAAATTGCCTGCGTAGAAAGGCCTTGTAAACGATAACTGAAGAAATTGGTTGCTACAAACAGTGTTCTTTATATAAAAAGCTCATGGCTTTCTCTTGGTGAGCTATTTCAAATTTTCTGGTGTGAAAATATGTCTTACCCTCATTTTGTTGGCGTCGTTCACAGCTAGTTTGTTGAGACCTTCCGTCAATTCTTGTGGCGTGAAGCCCTTATATCGTCGCCTGGGTAGACTTAAAGCTTTTTCTATCCAGTTTACTATATCGTGGATTGTACCTGTAAATTATATTCATTAAAATCGACTTTTTTTAAATGTAAAATATTTGGGAATATTTGATGCATTTATCTGTCATGGCTTATCTTCACTTTGTTTGGATACTCCATCAATCTTCGTATGGAAATAATTAAAGCTTTCTCCCTCAATTTCAATATATCTAGTTTTATACCTGGTAGTAAACATAGAAAATTCATATTTTGCCAAAAACCAAATTGATAAGTTCCAATAAAATATGTAAATACGTATTCAATTATGAATGCTCCCTCTTCATTTTCAATAACTATGTACCAAACCACCTTATACGATTCTTTATTTAGGGTTTACAGACCCTGAAAAAACTAGCACTTTCTAGCCATGCGAAATGCATCAAATTACACACACTTGTAAATACACTTCACATAAGTTGATTCACCGTGTCGGATTTCAAGATTATGCTTCAAGAAGAAAATTATTTACAAATATTATTTTACTCTATATTCATATGCAAGGGAGGTAATTCAGAACATTTTGGTTAAAAATTTCCATAAGTATGCTTTAATTCAAAATTCTAAACATGCTTATATTTGTATTTGGAATGGCAATATAACACACTTGAGGAATTATTGGCACTTTTCAAATGTTGTCTATGGCTCTTTGGTGCTTTTGAGGGTTTGGATACCTTAGATTAATATTTGCATGTACAACCGTAAAGAATATGTCCTACAACATGAAGAAAAAATCAAATTTGAACAAAAAAAATGTTAATTTTCACAAGTTACATAGTTCCAAAACCGTTCCGGTAGAAATAGAGAAACATTTTGATATTACCTGATTCAGCTATGATAGTTTTGTTTTCTTCTTCGTCTACAATGTTGGCTATGGTCAATGTAGCGAGGATCTTCAACATTTCATCTTCGGACTCTAGGAAAGGCATTATGGTCTGAAAGAGAAATCGAAATGTACAAAACAGATATGGAAAACATCAAATGTTATGAATCCAAATACTTTTCAAAATATTGGATCATATCTTCGCCTTTATAATTATGCAAGTAACATATTTCAGAGGTCACACCTTATTTAAAAAAAATCCTACATGCTTATGACTTACATGGGTTATCATCTAGAGCAGACTATTTAAATTTCAACTGCATATGCGTAAGGAGAGTTACGGTTTAGTTTTCAGTACACGGCGTACTTAATTTCAGTAGTTGTTCGTACCATTAGCGATGTTGTCATATCTAAACCATGAATTGATATGTATATTAGATAACTTATATAAAGACAAAATTCTCCGGAAAATAACACAAATACTTACTTCTGAGGTTTTATTATCGTCGAATAAGTGCTTCATACCCGAATTTCTGGCTATGTTATGTAGAATACTTAACGACGCTTTGATAACGTAATACACGTTCTGTAATATAGTAAAGAAAAATGTGACCAGTTACGGTAGAAAGACATTCTTTGCAGAGTAAAAAGATATCTTCGCTTTTCTACGAAAAACTCGTAACTGCAGCTTGTTTTAAGCTGCAGTTTCGAGGTTTTCGTATAAAAGCATCGCTATATGAAAAAATAATCAATCCGAGCGAACTGTACATCCTAATTAGATATGATAGTTTACACCATCATATTATCTTTCTTTATTCTTGATGTCTCTAAAGCATGCTCCGGATATAACGAAATCAACGAGGACATGGTGTGGTCTTTCGTAATAACAGACACTCGTTGTAACCGAGAAGATGGTACATCCACTTGATTTTTGTTTACTTTCGATTTCGCAAGAAATGGCTTGCAGTACACATTATTATATTTAATTCCAAAATGCGATACCCGATTTATGTCTTCTAAGTCGGATCCAGTTCTCAAAATTTTAGTTTATAGACTCAACACTTTTCACGAAAGTTGTCAGCTTTGGCAAGAAATTAAGGGTATCTCCCATGAAAAAATAAACTCGATAGTGCAATAGATCGAATGGTGTTTTGGTAGATTCCTCAATATGTTCAATGAAATATCAAAATATTAATATTAAAATTCAAGAAAAGTGCATTTCTATTTATATGTTTAAGGGAAAAGAAATATATAATAACAAAGTTGCGTTATTACCATCCGTGTAAATACAAGATCAATAAACGGGCACCTACCTTACTATGTATGGCGTTGATATAGGGTTTGTGGCCACAGTTTAGTGTAAGAAGTCGAACTGCGTCATTTTCTGATAAGGCCTACAAATATAAAACATTGAGACATAACGTATCGCTGGATTTATTAAAAAACAATAAGAAAAAAATAAAAAAAAGAAAGAAAGAAAGTGAAAAAAAAGACAAAAAGTAAACATATACCCAAACAACCTAGTAACTACATGTATAGTCTACTAACATCAGCCCGCGACATCTGCATATGTAATGAACGCAAATTCGTAGTGTGCATTTAAGACGTCCCAATAAAATACTTTGCACACGAAAATTATGTTACATCCCAGGTTAAATGTGGTGGATCTGTGGCTACTACCAAAGGATGTGACCTACATATTAAAAACTGTTTTTCAAAATTGATCTGGAACCAGTTTGACCACAATTACGAGGGACGGTCGGAAAGTAGTTGGACTTTTGACTAGTTCTCTGAAACCATTCAACGTTTTAACAAAATTCTTTTTACACTATTTGGACAAATTGTCCATCTATGTCTGCGCATTTTTGCCATCTTCGTAGCGGCTTTATTATTCTCACTATAAACCACGACGTAGACCCACTGTATTAGGTACAGTGTAACAGCCGGTATCAAAGGCGCCCTGGTCTCAAATGTCTTCCCAGCAACCATTTTTTCAGTTCTAGACACAAATAAAAGTCGCATTGAGCGAGGTTTGGGCTATAAAAAGGGTAAAACAACTATTGTCATGTGTAATAGTAGGTAATCTCCACTGTAGATGCGGTAGTATGTGAGCGTGATTAATCGTGAAGTAGAAAACATTTTTCTTTTCTAATCTTGGACGCGTTTACCTCAGCATTTATTCTTAGATTTTTTCTGAATTACTTCAGAATTGTACTTGGCAATGACAGTTTTTACCATTTGACATGAAACGAGTAACTATCAATCCTCGTGAATCCCCAAAAGCAACAAACATGACTATAAACCGAAGGTAACAGCTTAATATTTTCAGGTGTGGGGAACCAGCTCGTTTCCATGACCGCTGTGACTGATTTTCTATCCCAAGTTCGGAATTATGAACCATTATTTAATCTTCAGCAATGATGTGGTTCAAATACTTAATCCTTCACGATTAAAATGACTAGAATGTTCTTTTGTTTTGGTTACCCTTGTTGTTCCTCTAACTAATAGCCTATGGTACATAAAACACCTATCACATATAAGTGGACAGAATATTGTATATATACAACTATCTTTGAAAAGAAACCTACCACAATATTGGCAAATGGATGTAGATTCCACCAATATATAATGTGTTCATACAGTTGCAAATGGAGAGACAGCAGCACGAAAAGTCCAACTACTTTCCGACCGTCCCTCGTATACTCACGAGAAAACTACGAATCAACAAGGGACGATCTGTACTTTCCGATGAAAGGTCAGCATATATTGCTTAATCAATTGACCTTTGCCGAATCTATCACATGATAGGCATACATGCATATATAAATTTCTGTTGACCTATTTAAATCATCAACCTTTAACATAGGAGCACTTTTCCCATCAGCGGCTCTGTCATAATCGACTGGCTCTGTCATTATTGACTGGCTCTGTCATTATCAACTGGCTCTGTCATAATCGATTGGCCCTGTCAATATCGACTGGCTCTCATTTACGACTGGCTCTGTAATTATCGACCGGCTCTGTCATTATCGAATGGCTCGGTCCTTATTGGCTGGCTCTGTCATTATCGACTGGCTCGGTCATTATTGGCTGGCTCGGTCATTATCGACTGGCTCTGTCATTATCGACCAGCTCTGTCATTATCGACTGGCTCTGTCATTATCGACCGGCTATGTCATTATCGACTGGCTCTGTCATAATCGACTGGCCCGGTCATTATTGGCTGGCTCGGTCAATATCGACTGGCTATGTCATTATTGGCTGGCTCTGTCATTATCGACCGGCTCGTTTCATTATTGGCTGGCTCTGTCATTATCGGACGGCTCGTTTCATTATTGGCTGGCTCTGTTTTGGCTAATTAAAGATATCGTCGCTTTTCAAGAAAAACCTCGTAACTGCAGCTTAAAACAAGCTGCAGTTACGAGGTTTTTGTTGAAAAGCAGCGATATATTGTTTCTATTTACCTTGGCGAGTTTGCTACTCGCATCTGTAAAATTCCACATCGTGTTATATGTATAGTATGTCGGAAACCAAACGTCATCGTTTTTAAATATTCCTATACTGTTTAACGTCTTCAGCATCGCCATAGAGGTAACTGTAAAAGATGATGTGTGATCATAAAACATTCGAGCTGGGATCTGAGCCGCGTTCTTTAGAACGAGATTTTTAAAGATTTCTTAAGATGTTTTTGATAAAGCGTTTTTAAGACCGAGACTTTGAACGAGCTGTTCCGCATGCTCCATATTTATACAAATGACGTTTATCATGACGTCATTCGTATAAAATACGGAGCATTCGGAACACCGCGGTTTATGAGTTATGGAGTGTTCGGAACAACTCGGTCAAATCTCTTTTATATTGTTTGTACAGAGTTGACCGATGGGTTCCGCACGAAGTATAGGGAAATGGCGCCTCACACTGAGCGTCTTAAAAACCTTGCTCTAAAGAACGCTTTATCCTAAAACATCTTAAGAAATCTCAAGAAATCTCAAAAAATCTCGCTCTAAAGAACGCGGCTCTGGTAAAGGAATCATTTTGTCCTTTCTAACGGTGACCATCATGGGTAATCCGAGTTTTCTCTGATGCAATTCGCTCTTTGATATGTTAATGTCGCTCATTTACATCAGAGCGCACTACCATTCATCGAAATGTTCGACACAAGTTGTGGCGCTTTGTTCACCGTCCGATCTTAAACGATATCATTAAAACGCCTTATGATACCGATCAATGAAGCATTTATTGCCATGCCTGGTGAAAAATGTAAGACCAAAAAAGAAGTATTTTTAAAGGTTTATAGGCAATGTTTTGCAACAACCTTCACCTGAACAGACATTGATTACAATGACCTACGTTCGGTTGTTTTTGAGTGGTGGGTGTGCTCTGATATAAATGAGCGGCATCAACATATCAAAGAGCGAATTTCGTCAGAGAAATCTCGGATTACATCATGGGCTGATATCAGTTCGTGCCTGAGTAGACCTATAACCTGACCATGATACCATCTGAGGCGCGTTCTTTAGAGCGAGATTTTTTAAGATTTCTTAAGGTGTTTTGGATAAAGCGTTTTTTAGACCGAGACTTTGACCGAGCTGTTCTGAATATTCCATATTTATACAAATGACGTCCTCATGACGTCATTTGTATGAAGTATGGAGCATTCGGAACATGTTTATGAATTAAAGAGTGTGCGGAACAACTCGGTTAAATCTCTTTTATATTGTTTGTACAGAGTTGACCGATGGGTTCCGCACGAAGTATAAGGTAATGGCGCCTCCCATTGAGCGTCTTAAAAATCTTGCTCTCAAGAAAGCTTTATCCTAAAATATCTAAAGAAATCTCAAGATATCTCAAGAAATCTCGCTCTAAAGAACGCACAACTGCTCTCTGACCGTCGACGTAGGTAAAAAAGAAGCTATATTGATTCGAGTACGTTTTGCAAATCTTTAAAACTGTCTTCACACAAACATATTTTAACGAAAAATTAAAAATTAGTTAAATTACACAATTACAAAAAATCAAAACAAACCTGCATAGCCGCTAATGTATTCTCTGAAATTGCATCCGTTTTCTCAGAATTACGGATTATGCTTTCTTATGTAAGATATAGTACTCTTGCATACATGTTTACTACAAAAGAATAATAATTATAAAAGCTCAAAACAAACCTGCATAGCCGCTATCCGACATAGAGTCACCGATCATTTCTCTCATATGTGTACAGTCTCAATACATATCACGCAACATATTTGTATTGTCATTCCGCTGCCTCTGTTGTTTTCTCTGATTATCTCAATACTTTCTAATGTGCATATATAACACAAAATTGTTTTGTAACTATTTAAGTACAAGAATCCATCCTACCTGCATAGCCGCTATCTGCCATACTGTCACCGATCATTTCTCTCATATGTGTGTAGTCCCAATACATATCACCTAGCATTTTCTGTATTCGCATACCGTCACCTCTGTGATAGTCTTCAAGACGTTCCATGTGACCTATAATCTCTTTTATCTTTACCATTAGTTCTTCCTCCTACAAGTAGATGGGCACTTCTGTGATATTTCTAAATAAGGGGCTGGATTCCCATGTGGTATTGAATGGGTCACATTTTGGGGGTTGACAATATTTCGTTCAATTTTAACTGATTTAAACATTATGTCTAAGCATTCTTCTGTGCCCATTATTATGATCAAGTGTTTTAGAATTGTAATATTACTAAACTAAATATGTAAGAATGAACATAAATGTTATTAAACACTTATCGTAAACATTTCAATTGCTCTAGCCACACACACTCATGTTTTTTTTTCAGTTAAGCCGTTTGTTCTTGGGTTAGTGACATTTGCCGAATCAGGGTTAAAATCTAGTTGAACATGCAAAACGTTTGCAAAGGTGGTAAGGAAATGTAATATTTACAGGTAGATTCTTGAGTCGTTCGAACTTGATCCCTTCCTCATGACGATGATCCCCGTTAAGTTCCGAATGTGACGACTGTAGAGATTGTTGTTTATTTAACGTCCCCTGACGCGAAGGTGACGCAATGGGGGCGTGTCTATTCGATAATGACGTCATACTCTCTGATAGATGATTGGCTGAATTTGTGAGGGCGTGGCCCGAGTGTGTGTCGTTGTGCTCCATCGATCCATAAGCGTCTGTCAGACTGAGAGGACCATCTGAAGATATAAATAGAAAGAGGCGTGTCTATTAGATAATGACGTCATACTCTCTCATTGATGATTGGCTGAGTTTGTGCGGATGTGGTCGGAGGGTGTGGCCCAAACGCGGGTTGTTATTCTCCATCTGATTTTGTGAGGGCATGACCTCGGCGATCCATGAGCGTCTGTCAGACTGAGAGGACTATCTGAAGATATAAATAGAAAGAGGCGTGTCTATTGGATGGCGACGTCATACTTTCTGATAGATGATTGGTTGAACTAGTGAGGGCGTGTTCATCGATCCATAAGCGTATGTAAGACTAAGAGGGCCATCTGAAAATATAAATAGATAGGGCGTGTCTATTTGATAATGACGTCATATTCTCTGATAGATGATTGACAGAATTTGTAAGGGCCATCTGAAATTAAAATAAAATCAAACTTATGAGTACTTTTGGCAATCGTTATTTCGAAGAGAATATTTAAATTTGTTTTATTCAAAATTGCACTTTTCCCTATAGCGGCCATATTTTTCATCTGATCATAATTTCCTCAATAGACCGAATAGGGATACATCCAGGAAACATGTAGTATGCTAAATTACAATAAAATCCAATGTCTTTTTGGTATGAACATTTCTTCTTAAGTTTCCATAGAATTACCCTATGTATCATATTACGTAAATAAACCTTGCCCCAAGTGGCCATGTTTTCACCCGATCAAACTTTTGCTGAGGAATCTGATAGGAATTAATGCTAAATCAAGCTACGGAAAAACTGAAATATAATGTAAACCATACTTTTTGTCCATCAATTTTACTCATACGTAAACCATAATTTTTGTCCACCAATTTTACTAATATGCACGCATATATGGACAGAATAATGCGGAAGAATCGACTTAAGACCTAAAATACATAATATGCATCCCTAATAGGTGGCAACAGGTTCTTTCTGCAGTTGTATCCATTTTCCGAGAATGACTGGTTGTGCTTTCCTGTGTAAAATTACACATTAACCCATTACCAAACGGCAATTTTTTTAAGACTAGTCCAAATTCAAAGATAATGCAGACGACAATTTCAATCAAGGAAATTTCGAATTTTTTTGGCTTTTTATGTAGAAAACATTGTGGTAAATAAAGAAATTGCTTGTCACAAGCAATTTCTTCATTTTCCACAATGTTTTCCAAAGACATTATCTTGTGGGGAGTCAAAAGGAGTCACTGTGTGGTAATGGGTAAAGGCAATTACATACGCTTGCATACTATTGCTAATTGTACCACAAAATGATACATTCTTAATACAGATCAAATGTAGATTGCCAAGAAGCATTGTTCGATCATTTTTGTCAGGGAAATCATTATGATATTGTTTGTAAATGTGGTTTTGTAATAAATAACGTCACTCACAAATATCTTTGTCTTAAATGTACAGATCCCCAGAATCGTTTTTAATCTGCCACATATCTTTTGATATGTGGATTCAATGCGGATTAAAGGAGCAGAATATACACAACTTGATTAAACAGTCGATCGAGTTTTCCCATAAGAATTGTGCCAAGGAAAATATCCAGAGTAATCGAATTTGCAGAATATTCTAAATTACTTTATATACTGCAAGCTGTGTTAGATATACGATACTGTATCAGTGCATATACTATTATTTACGTTGAATTGGTACTTCTTTAATGAAGAATTCTATAAGAGAGCTTAATTAATTACAATCGTATGTAAATATAATAGTCAATCATTTGAAAAAAATACAACCATTAAGTTATGTAAAATTCTGTTTGAATTTGGTTTGGCAGAAAAATTGGTACTTGTTCCAGCAATTGACCAAACGGCAATCGACAGATCGCTCCGCCCAACATAGAATTTAGGACAAACAATGGCGATGTGATCGTTAATAGGGAACGGTTTTATCCAGTTAAACTTGACGTAAATTCGGACAAACAAAATCGTATTTCGTAGGTGTTGTTATAAAATCTCGTAACTACGGCTTGATTTAAGCCGTAGTTACGAGATTTTATAACAACACCGACGGTTTATCAAATCATAACAGGAAACCTAGTTTTTTGTTAGCACAAAATTCTTTGCAATTGGCATGTCGATTGTTTTGATTGTCAGTCGATAAATCGATACAATAACACGTGCAACGAAGAACAATTGGGGCATGACATTTTTCTGATCGTCCATTGGCTAATCGATGTTTTTGATTGACAGTCGGCATTTGGTCAATTACTTTTGTATAGGAGAATGTATTCCGCCGATCAGAACACTTAGATTAACCCTTTTCCAAAAGCAAACAAAACATGACTTTGAGTCTGTAGAAGAAAAAATTAGGAAGTAATTGGTGCAAAAGAAAATGCCTTTTATTTCAATAATTCGTGCTTTATTTTAAGCAAATCAACATCAATTTTGTAGTTCGCACCCATTTTGAAATTTGAATAGTCTAGAAATGTACCATTTTTGCGCGAGTGTAAGGACGAAATCAAACATTAAATATCACACTCAGGCCCGTAGGAACAGGGGGGGGGGGGGGGGGGGCTAAATGTTGGCAAAAAATGCCGAATTTTCTTAATTTTACACTGAAAATTTTGGAAAAATCCAAATTAGCCCCCCCCTCCCCCCCCCCCAATATTCAGGACAAGGCCTTTAGCCCCCCCCCCCCCCCATATGAAATTGCTTCCTACGGGCCTGACACTTACCAAATTCTATTCGTTGCTCTACGGAATCCCAATGTGATAATGTCAAGGACACTTGGGAACGAGGCTGGCGGCCATTAAAACGACCCAGTGACCTTGACCTTTGTAACTTCGGTTGCTCCAAAGGGAAGGTGCTTTGTCTAGCCAAAGTCTTAAATATGTTGTTATTTTGGCTGTTAAAGTCACTCGGTGGAAACGTGATACCAGTCGCCATAGCAACGCGAAATATTTAAATGTTCATACATCAAGCTAGACAAAATAATCCTGTTTAACCCTTTTCCAAACGACAACATTTTACGGTGCTCCACTTCAAAAACTACCACAAATGACAAAATGGACCTTATTAAAGATAAAATTTGTGTGAGATATGGCATAGAAAATATTAGGACAAAAGGAGAAATTGTTGGTTATCAGCAGTTTCTTCTTTTGTTTCAATGTTTTCCCAAACCTTTTCTATTAGGGAATGTCAAAACCGGGTCTTGTTTGGGAAAGGGTTAAGGGACGACAAGAGGCCCTTATTATGACCGAACGTACGACGAATTCACCATTATGATTTCCTGTTCCGGGCCCCTAGTTCCACTGGTGGTGAACTCGGCCAAAGCGAAGGACGTTTTTCGCTACAACAAGGTACAGATATTTTGCGTTTAAATATGAGTTCAAAGATCTGATCAATAGTTGTTCTAATAACAATGAATTTATTCTAAAAATAGACCGGGTTTACTATTACGTATTGACAAACCGTCTGTGTTGTTATAAAATCTCGTAACTACGGCTTTATCAAAGCCGTAGTTACGATATTTTATAACAACACCGACGGAACACTATGATTGCGAAAAAACGTCCCACGCTTTGGCCGAGTTCACCACCAGTGAGTCGATATTCACCGACAAGTCTTATTCAAAATATATCTTTGAAATTACATAACAAATATTTGATATGCGAAGACTTAAGGTTTACAGACCCTGAAAAAATCACCACTTTCTAGCCATACGAAATGCATCAAATTATACATACTTGTAAATACACTTCACATAAGTTGATTCAACGTGCCAGATTTCAAGATTATGCTTCAAGAGGAAAATAATTAACAAATATTATTTTACTCTATATTCATATGCAAGGGAGATAATTTTGAACATTTTTATCAAATATTTCCATAAGGATGCATCAATTCAAAATTCTTAACCGTTCAAAATGCTTATGTATGTATTTGGAATGGAAATATAACACAGTTTAGAATTTACTGGCACTTTTCAAATTTCGCCTCTAGCTCATTGGTGCTAATGATGGGTTGTATACGTTAAGTCTCGTCCAATCAGATAGTTGGCAATGTTATTTATAAATTCATCGATAAAGAAATCTTGGTGAATGTGGCCCAATTTTCTTATTAATATAATTAATGATATCCCAATATCAGTAAATGAGTCGCTGTTATATATTTCTGAATTCTCTTGAAAAGTACATAGTCATAGACTGATTCAAGGTGAAAGGAATTGAACCAGTCAATCTTAGTGTAAAGGCAAAGACTACCGGATAGAAGCGATTTCTCACTTTTCCCGCCATTGTTTTAGAAAAGAAATTAATTAAAGAAATGACATCAATTATTATCAAAGTAATTATATATTAAATACTTTAACTTTCAAAGTATTATCGAAATAAACTAAAATGGAAAACATGTCAATCGACTTGAACGAAATAACACACAAATGTATCTAATTACTATGAACGCTTTTCTTACAAAAAATGGCCATAAAGAATAAAATCTAAACAATTCATTCATTCTGAATGCTCCTGATCTGACAACGACTAATTTAAAAAAGTCGCAAACACTTTTTTCAGTATACAATTCAAAAACGTACAAACATGTGACACAAAATTGCTCAAGGCACGTTTGTTAACGCCCTTAACACGAACCCTGTCGCAAAACATTTCTTTAACACTAAACTATTACAAAGTCACGAATGCAAAACAACAGCCAAGTCCAATTATTAATACGATGGCATAGTTCAAAGCGCCAGCATAATCCAGTCGTCAATTTACAAAATAAAAGTATCCATTCCAAGCAGTAAAGTAATGAAATAACAAGTAGCGAACATCTTAAACCCGCTTAAAGTCACATATTAATTTGGCACAGAGTATAGATAAAATGTGCACGAAAAGCCATGAATAATTTTCACGATTTAATATTAAACCAGGCATAGAGACAGGCCAAATGGCAAATGATAACCATAATACCAATTTGAAGCCAGAGCGGCAAAATTGGAGGTCCCTAAGGTAATAAAGCCGGATAAAGCCGGAATATGTAATGGGCATTAATAACGCGTTCAGGGCTCTATCTAAACAATACATTAATATATTGAGTCGCACATGGTAAAACAGTTTCTCATCATTTCACCACATTAATGCTTACATCAAATTAGAGCTCTCGGAAATTCAACACGACCATTAATAAAATCCACCTATCATTAGTGTTCGACCTACTTTTTGGACCAATGAAATTGCAGTATTTTTTAAAATTTCACCACTCTATTTCGCATAAACGGGCTGTCGGCTTGTTTATGTGACGTCTATATATAGCCACGCCCAGTCTCCAATCGCTAGCGAACACTAAGTCAGATAGAGTTTGTATAGTAGATTTTACGCGATATAAACGTTCAATGCGCTGCGCGCATTTGAATGATTATTTCGCGTAGAATCTACTATACAGCCTCTATCTAATACTTAGATACATGTACTAAACACTACGTACATTTCCGCTTCTTATTTCGGAGTTTTCAGGGACAACGGAAATTGACGACGTCTGGATTTCAAAAAAATTGGGATAGTCTCATCAATTTTCGTTGCAATGGGTGATGTAAACTTTGCACCAAGTGTTTGGTATCCAATGATAGATAAAAACAAACCCTTAGCATTGTAAAAATAAAGATAAAACAGAATTTTGCTAAGTATGCCCTTAATCCATTACTAGACGCAAACACTCTAGACTTGTCCAAATCCAAAAGATAATACAGACAACAACTACATATAAATAAAACTTAAAGGTATTTATCTTGTTGGTCGTCAAAATGTGTCATTCTGGGGGGGGGGGGGGGGGGTAGTGTATGTGTACCGTTTCTGTATCTATCTCTATAATAAATGTACTTATTCTAAACGTATGAATAAACAATTCGATGAATGTTCACAACATTGATACATTTCAGAGACAGTAAATGATTTATTACTTTTTTATACGACAGTACACCCACTGACCTGAGGTTAACAAAGTCTTAACACATAAAAGGCTCTCCTACCAATGACTGTATAATCGTTAACTCAATTGGGTGAATAGGTTGAGGCTCAGAAAGAATTTAGTGGTAGAACTGGAGAGGAAAATAGAAAAAGAATCCGTGTTTAATTGCACCAGCGACCGTGACATCCCGAAATACAATGTACCTCTAAAAGGTAGTGAGTGAATCTCACTCATTAGAGTTAAAATACCGAATGTTTTAATATTGAGATTTTACATCAAACATTCGATACGAAGTACATCAAACATTCGATAACAAATACACCAAACATTCGATACCATATACTTCAAGCATTCAATACCAAATAAATCAAACATTCGATACCAAATACATCAAACATTCGATACCAAATACATCAAACATTCAATACCAAATACATCAAACATTCAATACCAAATACACCAAACATTCGATACCAAATACCTCGTTCAGCTTCTTCTTTATCATTGACAGTGGCAACTGGCTATCCGAAATTTAAAATTTGAACTGCCAGTGGGTAATTACAAAATTGCTTGACATGTAATAATGAATGGACTGCGTTTAACACATGCCCCTGCCATGCTCTAGAATTCCGTTTGGTGTTTTTGATAATACTATACAATCATGTCAATAGGATTTCCACAGGGACAATCAGCTGGAAATGGTTCGAACATTGGCGTCATTCATGTGTACATGTTGCGGGAATCTGGATAAATGACCCCTATGGCCTTTCAGCCTACCTTGAATTGGGATGATTTCACGCTTGAGTACAGGGCTTGTATTCGACAACAATTTCTAATCGATTTATAATGCTAAATTACGTTACAAATCATCTGATTGGGCATGACGTATATATCAGCCAATCAGATTATATATTGTGCATCTTCGAGATTATTCTTGAAAGTTCAGTAGTTGGTCAATAGTATCACTGAACATAATTGTGGTCCCCTTGCATTTGACCTCCAAATATTGGTAGTTTGATACCATAACATGTTTTGCCATAATTCGGCCGTTTTGCAAGTGAATCAGAAATCAACAATTGACAAATTACAATTGTTTTATCACTATCCGATTTTGTCAACAACAGCTTTAGAATTGAACCTGTCTATTTTGTCTTAAATGATATAAAGTAATTAATGGATTTGACAGATAGGAACCCTCGATTTCACCTGACGGATGACAAATTGGAGACGATTGTCCTCGACTAAAACCCTGTCATAATTAGTTACTTATATGTTATCATCAGCGCAACAGGAACCTACCATTATTATACAAATGTGCCTCCTTGAGCGACATAGGACTACCTGGGTTTGATTGTTTGATTGGGGTTTAATGCTGTTTTAGCTGCTACATGGTAAAATCGCAGCGGTTGGAACACCTAACCACAGATTTCTACCCTTCCTCATACCAGTACTACCATGACATCATAACGCAGCCTCCGACTGCTCGCCCACAAACAACTAAGATAACCAAATTTTGTCGTGGCGTAATGTTTCCTTTATCATCGTCATAGCAGGAATTCGTCATTATAAGTCATAAATCTATAACTAAATAGTTGCCTTTCTTCAAAAACCTCGGATCTGCAGCTTGTTTTAAGCTGCAGTTACGAGGATTTGAAAGAGAATAGACGAAATATGACTACATTGATACAAACAACGCGGGTTCCCTAATTTGTTAATGGTGCGATGCACGCATGGCTATTGACAGCTTGCTCAATTAATTTAGCGGATGAAAAAATATAGTTTGGATCAATGAGTAGTAAATGAAATCGGTAAACAACAAGTTAACTATTCGATTCAACCATGGTTGGAAATCACGTGACTTCCTATTGATATATTTTCCTTAATGCAGAATACCCGTAATGTCGCCATTTTGAGATTCATAAAATATTGGATTTTTTCCGAGCGGCCTCGTTACGTATACCAACTTATTCGGGCGCGGTCGTAAACATTCGGCGGTGGAAAGTTCCACCAATGAAAGTTTTCGACCGCACCCGAACAATTCCGACGGTGCGCGAATCTCATTACGAGTATTCTACCTTAATTTGTCAATACACGCTCTTGGTAAGAGTGGATTGTTTGCTTTAGTTTATCCGCTCTTCACGGATTTCGGACAAAGAGAAAATAATCCGTGTTTTCTGATGCCGAATGAGTATGACGTTGCCCGAGAAAAATGCCGACATCGTGCGAGTCTCTTTTATTGGTATTCTACCTTAAACTTCAAGAAAAATATAGCACGTAAATCGATAGTCTTTAAAGGGACATAACATTCCGATTTCACTTGTTTAAAGTATGTCTTGATGCAAAGATTGGTTATTCTTATGCGTAGAAATGCTATCATTTTTTAAAAGTTGTTATTAATAAGCGAAAAATACGCCTTTAAAGTTGAGACGGAAATGACAAATTACATATAAATCCAAACTGTTTAGTGAGCAACAATTTGATAAACTTTAGATTTCGCGAAAATGGCGCAATGTTTTGGCTAGGAATTTTCAGAATTTTCATAGGAAAATATGCTCTTTCAGATAAAAATAAAATTAAAATTTATGAAAATTATCGTGAAATTTCACTTTAACACTCTCCCAAACAACAAAATTTAAGGGTGACCATCTTCAAAAACTGCTACAAATGACAAAATGGATGTTACTAAAGATAGGATTTGTGTAAAATATGGCATAGAAAATATTGAGACAAAAGGAGAAACTGCTGGTTATCAGCAGTCTCTTCTTTTGTTTCAATGTTTTCCCAATCCTTTTCTAATTGAGACGTAAAAACCAGGTCTTGTTTGGGAAATGCTTATTCTCTTGTTTATGTTGATACCAAAATCTGCCCTTAATATTTGGTAAAAGCTGAGATCATTCGCGAAAAATGCCAAAGAAAATTTATTCAATGTCATAGTTTCGAGAAAGAATCCCCATTCATGAATATTCCTATCATGAATGCAACCATTGGTACGAATAGCAATTATTTAGATTTCACTTTTTAGCTCGACTTTTCGAAGAAAATGAGAGCTTATACTGTCACCCGGGCGTCGGCGTCGGCGTTGCAACAAAGGTTAAAGTTTTTTCAAACATCAATGACTTCCATACTATCAAAGGGATTCAACCTAAACTTGGAATACTTATTCACCATCACACCCTCTACCCTACTACCAGGGCCCATGACCCTGACTCCACTATATTTGGAGTTATGTCCCCTTTATACTAAGCAATTTAGAAAGTCGAGCGCGCTGTCTTCGGACAGCTCTTGCTCGTAAATGGGAGAATATGATATAAAAGTAAACGTATATTTTACAGCAAAACATGTTAGCCAGAATCTGGGAAAAAGTGCTTTGAGACTTTTCAGACCAACCAGACTTTAGATAAGCCTGTGTATACACACAGTCTTGTCAAAAACATGTTGTTCTCCAATATGATATCATTATACTTCACGATAATCGACCTGGCAGAGCAGCCCTAGCCAATGAACTGGGTAGCTCTGCCAGGTCATTTCTCTTGAAGTATACCCGTACCAACTTCGGGTTAGCAGAATGGATTATGTTTAGTCTGCCTTTGACCACAGGCTGATGCGGAAACATATCTTCTAATGGGCTTTAAGGTAAGACCTATGCAATGCACTTCCTGTATAATCGTTATATTTCGACTTATTTCGTGACGTCCGTAAGTCCAGGAAATGCTCTAAACATTTTCCGTGAAAATATTTCTAAATCGTATGAAGAGTAGGCAAAAAACAGCAAAAGTCAAAAATTCGAAATTTGACAGCAATAAAAATTACTTCCCTTGAAATCGTCTATTCGCACCATACAGATTTCGTTCCATAACAGGTCATATAGCCCATTACACAGGTCTTACCTTAACCCATTACCACACAGTAGCTCTTTTTAACTCCTCGGTTTTGAACAAACAGTAACTCCTTTTAACTCCTCTTATTTTCAACCTTTAATAAGTCTGACAATCCTTTAAAATTTAAATATTTCTTATATATGATTAGTAAGTTTGATTTATTAGCTTTTAAGACAACTAACGAAAATATGCACTTTGTTCTTTGAAAAAAAAGAGTAATTTGCAATTAAACATGACTGGGGTCTGATAACTTTTTCAAAAATGCTTGAAATTTACTGTGGAAATACATCTAATCAAAATAATTTTGACCTCATTCAATTCCTTAAAATTGTTGTTCCATATAATGATAAAAAAATTCTTAAAAAATATGAAATAGTTGTTTTATTTCTGTTTGAAAAAAATAAATAAAAATCAACACGAAACTATGAAAGGGTACTGTTCTACAAAGTCATTTTTTATTAAAAGGGCTAATTTCATTTTTTCCAAAATTATATCATTGAAAAGGGTATTTAAATTCTCTAAAAACTTTGTATTGATCAAAAATGTGTAAAAGAATGAATTATGCATCTATTTTAACAGTTGTTTAAGATAAGGTGCAAAAAGGGTTAAAATCCAATCATTCTTATCAGCAACTGTTTGTTTAAAACCGTTTTACATCCTTTCTCCACGTGTGGTAATGGGTTAAAGGCATAATTTCTATATCCTGGCTCAATAATGTATTGTAAACATGTAGTAAAATATGATATTACCAATCCAGGTTACACTTTTAGAACCTTTCATTCCGTTTTCCATCGCTGGTATGATACAAATCATGTGTACATCACATTTGTTATAATAATACTGTAATTGGTTCGTTAAGATCCTTTAACACCATTTAAATTAATGTAGAAAACCCACAAAGTGGCAGTTTGAGATTCGACCGTTAAACGGCATCGGATTTTTTTGGCGACGTCGTAAACTTTCGGCGGTATTCGATTTCTACGGAATAGTTACTATTCTACGAAGAAATTTCGGGCTTTATGCTTCCGAATGATTGCGACGTCGATTAAAAATGCCGATGTCCTGTTAATCTCTTTTATTGTTGTTCTACTTTATAACACAATTCGAGGAAAATATGACTCGAAAAATATTTATTTTATAAGAACATGTTTTGACTTTCTATTCATACATTTTAGAAAATATTGATATCAGCCTTTTCCTTAATTGCGCAAACGTTTTATTGCGTTTTTTTTTTGTATAAAAAGGGACGTCAAAACAATGCTCCGTTTTAAATTAAATTATAAAATAATCATCTAAAACTGTTTCTAAACATTCAGGAATTTCTTCACATACAAATGCCCACAAATGCTAGTCCCATACAAGTACCGAATACAATGACAAACATATGATAACTCATAACTCACTATACGTGGTATTTAATTTCTAGCGCCATGAAAATATGAGTCCTGTCATCATAAATTGTGACTTATTTTCCAAGAAAAAAAGTGAAAAAATAACAAATTCACAGACATTACAGATGACAAATTAAATGTGAAAGCAAGCTTTGTTTTACATTCGTCGCGTAACGATAACATCGGTCCCATTTTCTCAAACGACAATTTTATTCAATAAATATCAATGTCCACTTAATGTAGAATACCCGAAATGCCGCCATTTCGAGATTTATAAATCATCGGTTTTTTCGAGGGGCGTTGTTACATATCCGAACCTATTCGGACGCGGTCGTTAACATTCGGCGGTAGAGAGTTCCACCGCCGAATGTTTTCGATCGCGCCCGAATAACTCCGACGTCGCGCGAATCTGATTAGAGGTAGACTTCCTTAAAAAGAGATATAGTGCGCCAACATTAGCTCCGGATATGAGGTATATACGTAATGACAGCCACCTCAGTATTGTTATCAAAGAAGCTCAACATAGGGACTTTCATTAAGAGAAATAAAGTTGGACCCGTCTTAATGTTTGGGTATTATAACTTCACGAGTTACAAAAAATGGTTCAGGAAAAAGTACATTACCTATTTAGTAAATCCGTTTTTTTTTATTCTTCGCAAATTCATTATGTCTTATTTTTCGATGAGGCGGCACAATAACTATCTCTATGAAAATATGATTAATGTCCCGTTCACTCCGGGGAACCACGTAAATAGGTCATAACTAGAACCGGATAAAAGACTTCTATATACGACGCGACGTGGTTCATTATTTTAGTGTTTCTTCTATTGTACAATAGTGTAGTAGGCGGCAGTCCACGTGTTTTATTGTATTTTCATTATTACATAGGGTACTTGATTATTACGTATCCAGAGTATATTACGGCGTGTGCACTTTAAGTGCACGTACAGCGTTGTTGGACAATACAACGCGAGTCACAATTTACGTAAAAGCTTGAAATTATTTTCGTAACTTTACGTCTATACAAATACTTACAACTTTCATTCGTGCGTTTAACTTGACGTTCGTAGAAGAAAGAATGGACGTTAGTAATATAAAATGTCCAAATTCTCTAAAGATAAGACAACAATGGTGAACGTTTTAGCTGTCAGTTCGATTTAAATCGGATAGGAATCTTTTGAGAATTGTGCTTGTATGCATAAATAAAGTAAAATCTCGTTTTTCAGGTTGCTAAAATATGCAGGAACCCGCAATATTTCTGTAGTTTTTTTAGCATCTGCAACGGTTAGGTTCATGTACAGGTCTTGATCAATGACCTGGCAGAGCATCTCTAGCTATAATCTAGGGATGCTCTGCCAGGTCATTTATCGTAAGCTATTTATTATCTTATCCATGCTCCAATTAACACCGAAGTGATTCTGTCTCCTAATATGGCAATCACGATGGTAATGACCTGACTTATATCGATTAACCCTTTCCCAAACGGCAAAATTTTAGGGTGATTCACTTCAAAATCTGACACAAATGACAAAATGGATGTTGTCAAATATAGAATTTGTGTAAAATATGGCACAGAAAATATTTAGACAAAAGGAGAAACTGCTGGTTATCAGCAGTTTCTTCTTTTGTATCAATGTTTTCCCAAGCCTTTTCTATTGGGGACGTCAAAACAAGGTCTTGTTTGGTTTAAACATATTTTATTTATATCATTTCTAATATGTTACAAAAGGGCTGTATTAACATACAAACAAAAGATACAAAATGGATTAGAACGAAAGCTTTTGCTTATAAAGTTCTTTTCCAAGTAAAGGTAAGATATTGCCCAGAGTATCGTCGGATATATACTGAGGTGTTGACACAAAAAAAACGCAGGTACACACTTGCTGTGTATCTACACTTTTCTCGTGTCAAAACCTCAACCTAACCATCTTGTTTGGGAAAGGATTAATTCTGTCACGAAGAATACCAGGGTTTGAGGGAGAAATCACAGAAAACAAAAGTGGAAATCGATAAAAGGACACAGCTACACAAAAAACTCGTAACCAAATTCAGCACGAGACCTATCTTCTAATTCCTTCAAAAGCTTCTTATACCATTTTTAAATTGTTTGTGACATTAAAATAAGATTCTCTTAAATGTATTATTATCAATTTTTTAGAAAAATAATCTATATGTATCAATACCGATTTTGTCGAAGCAGTCTCTTTCAAATTGGAACATATGTTTTATGCTATTTGTGAAATGGTTTAAATAAGACAATGTGTGTTTATTGTCACAATATAAAGTTACTTTAATCGAAATTGAAAACTCACCAATAAAATACGATTTCTAAATTGGCTGTCTGTATTTTAAGATATTCCACCAAATGTTATATAGGCTACCAAACATTCCGCGCAATTTCGGCGTCATTTGAGGCTATGGAGATTGGTGAGTTTATCCGGATATCTTAAAATCCGGATCATCGACAATTTCCGTTATCGAGAAGGTAAAATGCGAAGATGCGCGAAGTATTGGTTTCAGTGACGGGTTGAATACGTTAAAGCAACATAATGTGTTGTTCGTGTCAAAATGATAGACAATGACAGACACTTCAACAAAAAGACGAGTTTTAAGGTAGTCTAGCCCTAGTGTGATTCGCTCGATGTCAGAATTATTCGGAAGATGTCGAAAACACTCGGCGGTGGAACTTTCCACAGCCGAATGTTTATGACCACGCTCGAATAAGTTCGGATACGTAACGCCGCCGCTCGAAAAAAACTGATGTTTTATGAATCATAAAATGGCGACATTGCGGGTATTCTACCTAAAACTGATTGTGTCTTATGTACGACCCAGACTCAATTTGCTTACATAATATATTGTAGGATATCGCAATAAGGACTATTTTGTCATTTAAGACCAACGTTGATCTAGATCAGCCTTCGTATACGCGAAGCCTGATCAGGATATATTGTACTTGTAAATGAATTCTTAACAATTATAAGGACTCTAAAAGTTCAACAAAGATCCCGATAAAGTTTTACCGAGAAATAATCTTGATATGAAACTATAGTGGTTTCCCATGCCACACGTGCCCATTTTCCAGTTTCCAGCCCAGGACCTTAAAAATGTCACGCAACAATGCGATTTGAAATCTACAGACAGACCTACTAAAACAATTATATATCTTTATGTTGAAATTAATTTGTGGTACAATTCATCTATATTATGTACTTTCCAAGAATATTACAATATTATGACAAATGTTTACAATTTCTTAAAAAGTAAAATCTACTGGTTATATTCATTTAAATAGTCTGACTAAGGGTGAAAATTAAATACACGGCGAAAAGACATTCTAAAATTGTGAATTTGATTACAAGCCCATGTGGAGACGATGCTAATGAGTATCCCAATGAAAGATATTTTGCATTGCAAAAAGTCATCGTCCCCACTTATTTTATCGCTGATATGACGTACCACATATTGCAGTTTTTCTTCGAAAATCTCGTAACTGAAGCTTGAAATAAGCTGCAGTTATGAGGTTTTTGCCGAAAAACGACAGTATATCATCCGAGCACTGTTTTATAGAATTTCCCAAGTGAGCCCTTATTCACTGAACCGTCAACGAATATGTCTCACAGATGGGACTGTATATCATATCGTCGGTCAAATTCGAAAACGTCGTAACTACAGCTTAAATAAGCTGTAGTTACAACATTTCGAACGTGACCAGCGATATATGATCCAGGTTATCGCTACCTCTCTTCAAAAACCTCGTATCTACAGATTTTAACAAGCTGCAGTTACGAGGTTTTTGAATAGAAGCAGCGATATACAAAATATGACCGCTATGACATTTCTAAAGATCAGTCGATTCAGCTCAGTTTTACTCATTAAATGAAGACTGATCAAGATTTATGGACAAACTGTATATCGTTGATATTCATCTAAAATCTCGTAACTATAGCTTAAAACAAGCTACAATTACGAGGTTTTTGCTGAAAAGTGACGATATTATATTTTATTATAATCTAGGATATGCAAAATATGACCAATATGACATTTTCAAAGGACAACGTATACGGATTAGTTTTAATATTTAAGTTCAATCTAACCTTGGTTCCTAGACGGGATTGAAGAGCTACAAATTAGAGGGGGTTGACTTATTAAAATAACAATTTATCATTTGGTGTCTTCAAACCCTATGTTGTAGGGACTCATTTAAATCGTCTCAATGTGACGATTCAAATGAGTACATGCAATATAGGGTTTGGATTTGAAATAACAAATTAAGAGTGCATTAACCCTCTCTTTTGCCTATCGCTCGAATCTAAAAATATGACCGATTTGACATTTCTAAATGACAATAAATCCAGACCATCTTTGCTCATTTGGGTTCTGGAACCGTAATTGATGTAATTCAATCATAATTTAGCTATAATATGATATGCTTGATTGTATGTAATATATCAATGATATATATTATATAATGACATAACTCAAATTAATATGTTATAATATAAACGGTAAATAGTCCGTAAATGTTTCTGACTTCTAAATAATATCTCCCCAAATAATATAAAGTTTAATGGATTATCTGCCCTTGAACAATTATTTTTCCCATACGGTAAACGCACTATTTCATTGTATGATATGGTTTGGTTTACTGGGGCTTTACGCCGTTTTCAACTACTAAGGTCATATCGCGGCGGCTGGAGCACCTAACCATTGATTCCTGTCGTTTCTCATACCAGTACTACCACAACACCCTTACCAAGCCTCCAGCTGTTCCCCCATATAGGTTCACGATATCAAACCATTTATGGGTGAAATTTTTGTCAGTAAGGGTATTTGCCGCGGCCGGGTATCGAAGCCGGGACCTCTCGAATGAGAGGCAGATGCGCTACCAACTGCGCCATGGCCACGGCCTGTATGATATGGAGCGAAATAAAAATTGACAAATTTCATTTTGAAAATTACCATTTTTAAAACTATTGACAAATATTTTTTTCTTATAGAAGGTAATGAAAAAAAATTATAGCGTTCTTGAAGCCAGTTCTTATTTGGAAGAGGGTTAAGAAGAAATAAATGTATGGTAGACTTTTTTCAGAAACTCCGTCATATCAAATTAAGAAAAAATCGTTAATTCTAGACATCAAATTTAGCCATTTTTGTGAAAAGGTTTATTGTCTATACGAAGTCATATTTTGTTATTTCTATTGGAAACACCCTCTCTTAATATCCCGAAAACGGAAATAGCAACAATATGTTACCATAGCAACCTATAAATCTGGTAAATCGACAAGTCATGTTTTATCAAACTTTGCCAAATTTGCGTGGTAGCCCCGTATCCGTTGCATCCATTCACAAAATTAACTTCGTCTGCCACCAAATGAAGAATGGTGATTCTTTTTTTAAGACAATAGATGATAAGCATTTTAAACATATATATCTTTCCTTTCGATATTTTCTGTGCTACATTATACACAAACATTTTCCTTATCACTATATCTTTTGCCGTATGTATCATCTGTAAAATTGAGTTCCAATAATTCTGTTTGTTAAAGGTCTGTGACCGATGGCAGAGGATACAATACTGTCAAATAATTGTATGGATTTTGACGGCTCTCTCAGTAGCTAAGGTCATAATCACGGAGAGCGGTCCCATTATCAAACATGATATCCTTCGACTAATTCAAATTTAAAGACGTTGCAGGCGAAAATTTAAAACCTTCTATTATATGTATGAATTTGGTATTTTTGTTTGTTTATAAAATAGATACAATAATATGGCGATGAATAAAAACAATAGAAATACTTAATTAGATTATTGAATGAAACAAAAGAGAGGGCAATGATTTACACGACGTCGGCATTTTTCGGGCAATGTCGTAATCATTCGGCAGCAAAAAGTATGGCATTTTCCCCTCGTATGGTTTGGATACTAGCCAACGTTTACGATGTTGCTTCAAAAATTCCGAAGTCGTAGGAATTGCAAAAGCGTAACATTATGGGTATTCTACCTTAAGGCAGTCCACCCCTAATGAGATTCATGCTACGTCGGAATTATTCGGGCGATTTGTAAACATTCGGTTGTGTAACTTTCCACCGCCGAATCTTTACGACCGCGAACGAATAGGTTCGGATACGTAACTACGCCGCTCGAAAAAAGCCGATGTTTTAGGAATCTCAAAATGGCCACTCTATCATTGGCCAATGACTGAAATATACCCTACTGAAAGAACCATTCTCTCTAATTCTGCCATTGAAAGCGTATATTTACCAATGCCTCTATCTAAATACCAAGCTCTCCCCAGTGTCTAATCAAATTAAGATGAATTATTCTAGCGCGGGACATCGATAGATCATGCTGTCCATCAGACATTAAGTAGGTCAAATTAGACTCATCCTTTCATAGCTGTGTGGCAGAGGGAAAGGGGGATTATTCAAATTACATATAAAGGCCTGATCAAATACTATTCCGCGTCCTTATCACGTCCAAAATAATATACTGCCCGGGTACACTTGGTTACATGAAGACGTGTTGCGGCCATGACGTGGACGCAAAATTGTGTATGTGGCCAGGCTTTTAGGAAAAACCCTAATTTCTGAACCTCATTTTCTTATAAAAGTTTGCAAGTTTGTTTCCTGGTATAAGTCAAATTATCTTAACTTTTTTCAAAGCGGAAATAAACTCTGACTTTGTCCATTTGAAAACTTTTGCAGACAACAAATTAAATGTTTTTAAAGGTGGAATTTCAGAATAATATAGTACAAAAGATATTAAGATAAAAGGTGAAAATACTGCACATCAGATATTTTTTTAAATCTTTAAACTAAATGTTTCCCGCTATTCGTCTAAACTTTAGAAATTTCATGACAATCTATATTTGAGAACTCCAAACAGAACCAATATAGAAGGGTGTATGTATTTCATTTACATCAGCATTTCGAGTGTTCCTTTCTCGTACGCAGAAGCTTTCGAATTAAAAGTCTTAACGTTGCATTTTGAAAAGGATTAAGGAGATCATTTCCATAAAATAAAACCGTTTTCATGGTATTTTTCCTTTCGTGACAAAACATAAAAGATATCATAAACCGCCCATAATTGTTATGATCTTCAAGAAAATAGTTCAATACTAAAAACATCTCATTTTGGGTAGTGGCAGTGCAAAATGTGTAAGATTCTGGAAATTCCCTGTTCACATTTTGATTCATTGGTACTTCAAACATCTTGACAAAGAGCTTATTTTATGAACGCTATAATTGTCTTGGAACGTTATGTAGACCTAAACGATTTTCCTTGACGTATTTACATAATAAATTCTAAATCAAGTAATCATATTATCAATTTGTTTAAGTTTGCAAAAATAAATTGTTCAACTCATTTTATAGATATTTTAACATTGCCAGATAAACGATGGTAATTGTTAACATACGATTGTATTTTTAAAACAATTTTTCAAACGACAAAATATTTGCGTGGTCCATTTTTAGCATCAATTCAGATGACAATATAGATGTTGTTGATACATATTGGATTTATATACAGCCGACACTCATTGTGTCGAAGTCAGAGGGGCCGTCTAAATACCTCGACATATCCGAAGTTCGACTCATCCAAATTTGTTCAGATTCGAATCAAAATGGCATTTGGTCATTTTTGTTGCTCATCAAATGTGTTCATAATTGAAATATAGTAAGAAAATGATAGAAATTGCTAGAAACGAGCAATTTCTATCATTTTCCCGCTAAATTTCAATGATCATGTTTATTTCGAAATTATTTTGTATTTTTTTGATATCCATCGGTAAGGTTGGGGTCAGACTGACTTCGACTAAAGCGGAAATTCGACTTATCCGATGTCGACATAACGAGTGTCGACTGTATATACAATATAGAACAAGAATCATTGAGGAAAAAGGGGAAAGATCAATGTTTCCCTAGCATTTTAATATGGACTTCAAGGAAAAAGGTCCCGTATAAGGAAGAGCTAACCATCGCTTTTCAACGAAAAACTCGTAACTGCAGCTTTGTTTAAGCTGCAGTTACGAGATTTTCATTGAAAAGCGACGTAATGTTAAATGTTACTTGGAAAGTAGGACACCCCAATAAACAAGACAATTTGAATACCAGGGAAAATCTTCAAAGCAAATCATGTCACAAATGTATTTCAAGAACACGATATCTAAAATAGGGCATGTTTTTTTTCTCTACAATATCTGAGACCCAATAACAAACTGGATTCCCGACTAATGGTAATGGCATTTCCAGTTCAAAGACATATTGGAAATGAAGGGCACGGTGCTGTCTTAAATCTACCCTTTACGATGAAAAATTCATTTTATTTCTTTTGCCAATTTTATAAAACGACTGTAAAACGTTCGTATTTTATTCATGTTAAAGTAGATATTAAAGGACAAATAAAACTAGTAGGCCTTCTGAACGTTGGTTGTTATAGTTTCTATTTAGATAACTGTTTGGACTAACTACAAGCTTCAGATAAGTGGGGGTGAAGACTTTCTAACTTAATTATTTCAATTTCAAACCCTATGTTGATGGTACTCACTTGAAGCGTCTCGACGAGACGATACAAATGAGTACCCACAAAATAGGGTTTGATGAACAATAAAAGAATTATTGCAGTTTGAAAAGTCATCGCCCCCTCTTATCTGGAGCTCTGGACTAATATATACGTATGATGCTGTTGTGACGGTTACAGGATTAACACAAAGTCTTAGTATTCATAAAATCATATGATGTGGGCAATCATTTCATGTGACTACCTATAACATAGGGTTGGATTTGTAATAACTAAGAATGCCATTATCCTTTTATTATTTTTGCAACTGTTGTACCACGTGATTTCCCACATTGACAATGCTATTAGATATCTCACGGTGGATAATTACGTGATACAATATTTTCAGAAAACCTTCAATAATTTTGTAAATACTAGACCGATTTGAATCCGGTGTAAAGCAGAGAATGTGGGCAGACGCTACGCATTAGAATTATGTAGCGGATTTTTGAAAAATCAACTGATAAAAAAGTTTTACCTTTTTAACTTTTTAACTTAACCTTCTAACCTTTTTATCATTTGATTTTTTAAAAAACGACCACATCCAGATTATTCCTGACATTTTTCCACATTCTCTGCTTCAAACAAAATTCAAATTGGTCAAGTATTAAAGATATTGAAGATTATCGGAAATTCTGAGTCACGTGATTATACACCGTGCAGATATCCAAACAAGATTGATGTTACTCCTGCGACTTAACCGGAGAATCATAGATAAGAAAGGGGGAATGCTTATCAAAATGCAAAATCTAATTTATTGTTCATCAAACTCGGTGTTGAAAGTACTCATGGAAGTAGTCTCATCGAGACGATTCAAATGAGAACCAACAACATACGGTAGTATTTGAAATAATTAAGAGCGCTCATATCCCATCTCATCTTTATCTCTGTGATTCGAAAACAATACTTCTATCAATGACAATTTTTACGTGAAAGTCAGAATGTTTGTACGGTTTTGTTGTTTTTGGACAGCTGTGAGAAACACAATTGGAGACATTTGCAATAAATTAACCCGTCACTGCACTGTGACGCCTTTTGACTCTCTCACAAGACATTGCTCGGGAAATCATTGTGGAAAATAAAGAAATTGCTTGTGACAAGCAATTTCTTCATTTTCCACTATGTTTTCTATACAAAAAATATAAATATTATGAAATTACATCAACTTGAAGTTGTCGTCTGCAACATCTTTCAATTTGGAACAGTCCAAAATGTTGCCGTCTGGTAATGGGTTAAGTAAAAATTACGACCTTAAACTGCCATGTGCATAATCACGGTGGATAATCACGTGATACAATATTTCAGAAAATCTATAATAATTTTGTAAATACTGGACCGATTTGAATTCGGTTTAAAGCAGAGAATGTGGACAGATGTCACGCATTTACGATGGACGTGGTTGATTTTTGAAAAATCAACTGATAAAAAGTTATTGAAAATAAACCAATTTTGGTTTATCTTCAATAACTTTTTTATCGGTTGATTTTTCAAAAATCCAACGCGTCTAGCTTATTCCTGGCATTTTCCCACCTTCTCTGCTTTAAACCGAATTCAAATTGGTCAAGTATTAAAAAAGATATTGAAGATTATCGGAAATTCTTAGTCACGTGATTATACACCGTGATAATGCTATTAGAATCTAAAGTGCAGATATTCCAAAAAAAAAAATTATGTCGGCGTATCTCCCTGCTATATTTGTGACTCAATATCTAAACTGGGGTAATGAGGTTTTCATTATATTATCATACACACGCGCCGTCTTCATGAGTTGGCTGACATATTGAAAACGGGCATAATTGGGTGATCATTGATGTCCCTTCCTAAACGACAAACTTTTCTATTATTTAATAGTCTACTATTATATTATTATTGCTATTACATACAGATATCTCAATAAGGTCAGTGTATATATGGCACCAAAAAGAATGACAAATTGAACAAATAACCGATTGACCGATCGACCGAACGAACAAGTGGATGAATGTTTACATGTATCATAATTTTTATATGAGCCAGGATCTGGAAAAATGTCCCTTATAGCATTTTTAAAAGTTGAGTTTAAAGATTAGTCTGTCGTCAAATGCAGTCCAATATGCATCCATGCTGCTCTCTTTAAATTACTACAGGTCACCAAGACGCTATGAGAGCACAACGTGGATCCTGATCAGACTGTGCGTATGCACAGGCTGATCTGGATCTATGATGGGCTCAAAAGCCTTAAGGGACGTTTTCCAGATCCTAGCTCATATGTATTCATAACTAACTTTTATTCTGAAAATATTATGCGATGCTGTAGAATTGATATTCGTAAAACTACACAGATTGAATATTGACAGACAATTGTCCAATAGTATAGCTCACGATAATTGAACTGACAGAGCAGCCCTAGCCAATAGGCTGGGCTGCTCTGCCAGGTCATTTATCGTCAGGTATAAACTGTCGATACAACAATATGAGCTAAAGAATACACGAACACCCAAAGTCTATCAATTAACCTAAACGCAAATCACAGAGAGTACCAATTTAAGCCTAAAACATAATGACCATTCGCGGATCTAGAGGGGGGTCATGGGGTCGAAAAATAAATTTTGATGATATAATGTTAGTGTAATGTTACATATTTATTTAACATATCTAAAGCCAATATTTAGGCATGGACCCTTCTGGAAAGAAATCCTGGATCCACCCTTGATGACATACGCACTGAAACTCGGATAATGTCATTTAATTATCGTCGGTGGGGAGTCAAAACCTCGTAACTCCAGCTTAGTCAAGCTGTAGTTACGAGGTTTTGATTCCCCACCAATGTAATGTCATTGTTATCTAACAGTGAACGAATGTCAACAGGGAACAGTCACAAATTACGATAACAATCATTAAATGAAACAGAAAAAGAGCCAATAACATATGCTTGCAATCATTAAATGAAATTGAAACAATTACATTAATGATTATTAAAAACAGTCGCAAATTACGCATCTAACCATCAAATGAAACAGACAAAAGCCAATAACATGTAACTTGTAATCATTAAATGACATTGAAAAAAATACATTAATGATTATTAGAAACAGTATCTAACCATCAAATACAACAGAAAAAAGTCAATAACATGTAACTTGAAATCATTAAGTGAAAATGTAACAATTACGCTAATGGTTATTAATGCCAGTATTTTGGTGATTACTCATTCAGACACTGTCCAGAGATGCAGATAAGATGAGACATTTCAATTGAAAACATATTTAATCACTACTTCCTAAGTTTTACCGAACCCTTTTTCGTTGATACTCACTTAAATCGTTTTTGGCGATAAGATTCAAATGAGTACCCGCAACATAAGTTTTGGTGGGCAAAAAAAAATCATATTTCGCTTAAAAACATTGTAGCTCAGGGCCCTATAGCTCATTGCAATCAGCGACGCCCCCTAAAGCATAACATAAGGAAATTAATAACATAGCAACAGATTAGAGAAGGTTAATATTTTCTAAATTTGTTATTTCAACTCCAAGCTCTATGTTACGGTTACACATTTGGATCATATCAATAACAGGACTCTAATGAGTACTGACAAAACTGGCTTGAGGAACAAGTGATAAAAAATTGCATTTTTGAAAAAAAAATCATTCCCTCTTATCTGTAGCCCTGTAATCAACGATATCTCCCGAACTCATAACGTTGCTTTTCTTTAAGAACCTCGTAGCTGCAGCTTAACACAAGCTGCAGTTACGAGGTTTTCAAAGAAAAGCGATGATAATATAATGCAATTAATTAATTACCTTTCTGCTTTTTCTCAAAATGTTCCTGAATTCTCATTTCGTTGACACGGCTTTTATTTCCCCTGAATGGCGCCTCTACATAATCCCTAGATTTATGTTTCGGACATTCACTGCTCTTTTTCACACCGATCCCAGTCACTTTAGGCTTAGAAACATTAGAAACATTGTGCGTAACATTGTATCCAGCACGTCCATTATTTTGATTAAAGCTCCAAGCACGAGGACTATTGATTAAAGATCTATCTCGTGTATCCGCTATATTCGCGGTCCCAGCCCGCGAGGATTGATCTGCTGTGACCCGATTTGAAGTTCTGCCAATATTTTCGTAAACATCGGATTTTTCAAAGGACTGATGATGCAGTGACGTCTTAGAACTTTTTGATTTTGAGTTTTCGTCTATCGGTACTCGATTTGAAGTTCTGCCATTATTTTCGTAAACATCGGATTTTTCAAAGGACTGATGATGCAGTGACATCTTAGAACTTTTTGATTTTAATTTTTCATCGGGTATGACTTGATTTGAAGTCTTGTCACTTTTATTGTAGTCGTCATATTTAACAGATGTATGTTGCTTTTGTGAAATCTTTGAAGTACTTGACTGCCCATCTGTTTGATTGCGATATGAATCCGCGCCAAAATTATCGTAAATTTCGGATTTTTCATTTTGGTGCAGTGAAGACGAAGGACGTTTCGACGTTGCATCTTTTATATTTTTCGAATGATTACCGTCGTTTCCTTTTCTTACAGTTTCTGTGTTTCTAGAACCGTGAATTGTTTTTTTAATTTTCGTTTCTTGTCCAAATTCCTTGATATCCTTTATATTGTAATCTTTTTTATTATGTGAGTTATTAATGTCTGCATATATTTGTTCCGCTGAGTGTTCTAATGAGTTTTGGTTGTTCGTATAATTTAATGAAAATGTATCGCCGTAAAACTTATTTTCAACGTCGATTGCATCTATATATTCTTTTATCTCTATACTTGGTTGATCTATGGAGGTCAGAATATCATATGTTGACATATCATCTGATGTAACTCTCTTAACTTTAAATGTTCCCTCTTTGAACGCGTTCCGCCGCTTCGATAGTTGATCTGACTGTACAGTAGGTTCATTATTTCCCTTTTCAACCGGTAAACATGGCTTTGCTTTGTCTACAGATTTTATCATGTTGTCATCAGCTCTGTGATGGTCGTTTATTTCTTCGTGATTGAATTGATCTTTCTCTTCATCTGGAATTTCCCGATTATTTTGCTTTGTGTTGTGGCGTTTTTCTTCTGATTTTGCGTCTGAAAGGTGGTATACGTTTGATGTGTGTAATTTATCAATCCCTGAATCAATGGGGTGAAGAGAATCTTGTAAATAGGGATCTACTAAATGACTAGTGCTTATATTGTCTTTTGGTTTAGAATCGTTGAATACCACGCCGAATGTTTTTGGCCGTTGTTTGATGTCTAGCGTTTTCGATTTGTAATATCTACCATGATCATTATACACTTCGTCTTCGGGAAGCGTATATTGTCTCCTTGTTTGGTATCTCGGGAGTTGGTTTGCATCGGAATAGCTTATACTTCTTGAATATTGATGCTTAGTGTCCATATTAGACTGCCGATAACCAGTATTTTTAGGAAAGTTGTCTCTGTTAAAAGCCGGCGACTCATATCCATATAACGGTGTGTATTCGAGGTCGAAGGATTTCGCTTTTCTAAGATCTTGTTTGTAGTATTTCGATTTGTCAGATTTCTGGTTGTCTTGATCTTCAAGATTTAGAGATGATGACTGATATCTAGAATGTCTCCGATATTCAGGACGTCGAGCAAGCTCATTTGACAAATTCGACTTCAAAATCTTACTAAGCATTTTGGCTTTCGTGCTTGTTTCTGGCTTTGGCGCAGAGATGTTTACCACATTATGACTTTGTTCAAAGTTTTGATTATGCCTTTCCGTATTTTCTGAAATTTTATTTTGTATTTCTGTGATTGGTGTTTTGCAACTGTTTGACCGCTCTGAACCTATGTCGCTAGTGCCCTTTTGAGAGGCGTCTGGGACAACATTAGATAATTGGCGATCAACTTGTTTATGAAAATCGGCCAAATCATCTGTGTTTTGGTATTTCGGCATGTCTTCAATTACGAATACCCGTCCATGGCCATTCGTGACCTCTGTTGTTTCTTCGACAGGCTGTTCAAATGATGACCTGGTTACATTTACCTTAGAACAATCATTTTGATCATTTATTTCCAATGTTCCAAAGGGTGGCTGTATAGTATTTTCAGATGGATTTTTATCTGACTCATTAACTTCGGATGTTACGAATGACCCTTCTAAGTCTACGTTGTCTTTTTCAATAGAAATATTTGCAGTCTCTTCAATTTTCGCTTCTGTATTCAAAGACGCGTCTAGTTCATCTGGCTTGTCTAGATAGTTTTCTTCAAGTTTTACATAAACCGTCCCTCCCTTGCCTAAATGCTCCTCATTGGTTTCTAGTAAATATTGTTTCTTCTTATCAGCCAAGGCATTGCTACTGATTTTATTATTTTTCATTGCTAAATTTCCAAGTGCATCTTCGTTTTCATTATTGTTTTGAATGGTGTTTATATCAGATTCTATACATTTGTGTTCTTCGTGATCTTCTACAATATTTTCTGCATAAGTTTCATTTGTCTTTAATTGAATATGTTCGTGCTTTCCAGTCATCGGTACAGATTCCATCAAATGTTCATGTCCACTATTTGTTTGATAATCGAAACTGTCTTCTGCTTTGTTTTTAGATTCGAGGATTAAAACACCAATTTCTTCTTTTTCAAATCTGGTTTTCTTTGTGTCTGTATGTGCGCTGTCTTTGGTTGAAAGCCCATTGCCAATATGTCCGTTTGTTTCAGAGAGATATTGGTTGTCATAAAGTGTCGTTGTATTTTTATTGTCGACGTCTTCAGAGAATCCTGCATGTTCAGCCTTTTTGACAATTTGATCACCAGTCGTTTGTAGAATTGTGCGGTCACCCTCCGTTTCATCGCCAACCGCATCTTTCTCCACAGTCAATTCCTCTAAAGTACTCATTCTTGCACTGCTGAAACTTTCAAAAGAACACGACATATCAGTTATTTCTGCTTTGTCAGGCTGTTTATCAAGAAGACGAGAATTTTCAGTCTGTTTGTCTTTCGACGCAATGTCTGTTTCGTCAGAAGAATTATTCCTTTCTTCGCTTCCTACTGCAAATACATCGAAATCACTATCATCTTCATTATTTTCGCTTTCAGGGATAGATTGCATTGGTTGTATACAATCCTGGTCATGTAAACCGATCTGTGGTGGATAATTGAAGACACTGTCAAAAGAATAATTCTCCAGAATAGGATCGACTTCAGGAATAGGAGCTAATGCATTTGAATAGATGTCCTGATCATACGGTCGTGAATATTGATAATCTATTACTCTTTTCTCTGAGCCATCAGATGGTTTTGCGTCGTTTTCAGAACTAAGATCAGTCGGTGTGGATAGTAGACCGTATGAGACATCACCATTTTCATTAAGTAGATAGTTGACAGCAATGTCAATGATATTTTGAATATACAAGTCAATTTCAACAATATTCAAAGTGTCAGATTTTTCATTATTTGTGTCTTTACTTTCATCCATTGAGTGTTTCGAATTTTGACCTTCAGGACTTTCGTTTAAAGTATGTTTCTCCTTATGTATCTCGATCGTTTCAGGTACTGGATTACTTGAGTTATCATCTACATTTTCACTTTCAGTGGTACACATTGAATATTCACAGAACCCTGCATGTTCAATTGTGTCGTGATTCCGGTGTAATAACTGCGAGGTTTCAATACTATCATTATGATCTGCAAAACAATCATCTTTGACTAATTTAGACTCATTAGGGTTTTCTCTACAATCATCATTTCCTGGCGTGGTAGATTGGTTAATTATTCTTATGTCACATACTTTATCATAGTAATCTGTTTCTTCCACAGCAGGTTTCTGAATTTCATTTGACCCATCTTTAAAAAGATTTGAATCCGATTCTCTGAGACTTTTTCTTTCTGTTTTTGTCTCATTTGAAATATCCTCGGACCTTTTGTCTACTGTATCAATTGTTCCAGCTTTATCAATTGTTCCAGATGCACTAATATCTTCGTGTGCTTGACTTATGGATTTATCGTGACAACTTTCATCATCATCGCATCTTTCCACTTGAATTGTTTTATAATCTATTTGTTCACATTCATCGTTAATGATAAACACCTCGCGGCGGTCACATTCGCTCTCGCCTTCACAAACGAAACAAGAGTCTAAATCTGTCACAAAGCTACCAGATGAGAAACTATATTCTGTACTTTCTGGGGTCGTTATATCCGTGTGACTGACAGAAGTCAACGGCTGTGTTGACTCATTACTATATCCATTAGTTTTGTTTTCACAATTATTATCAACAGCAATTGGTTGTATTCCAAGCCGTCGCCTGGTATCTGATTCAGTTTCAAAAACATCGTCTGATAGACTTTCCACATGTCTATCGAAAATGTCTTCGGGTGATAAAGCATAAACAGTAGAGTTCCGTTCTAGAGAGTCAGTTTCAAAGCTAGGGACTACTCGTCCTTCTGTGTCTAAACTCTGGTCACTGACAGGACTGTGACATCTTCTGGAGTCTGGTATATTCAGTTCTGCAGAGATTGGAAAGTGTTTCAGTATTATTGGTAAATCCGATCTCAATTTTGATAAAAGACCACAGCTTTGTTCACTCGAAGAGCCTTCGTAATCATTCAACGGATATTCAGAACCATTGTTTTGATATGAGGATTCCAATACGGTGCGTGCTAAAACAGAGAGGGCGCTCACGTTGGTCGGTGATACAGAGTCAGTGTTTTGGTTATATGTGTATCGTATTACAGGTACTTTTGAAATATCAGGGCACTGTAGTATCGGTCCGGTGGATAACTGACAGTAATCGGCCCACTGCACGCATTCAACAGTAACATTCATTGCTTTTTAAGTATGAACTGTTTGGTATACAAAGATGAATTTGTGTATCAGTCGCAGTCATTTAAGATAAGAATTCATTTTTCAGTTGGCAGAAAAATACAATATAGATCTTTTGTTATAGGAAATTACGCTAATTCGTCATTCTATAACCAGTGGTTTTGCAATCCAATATTGGAAGTCACAAATGAGGATTTGATTTTCCCGCGCAAAGTATTATGTTAGTATATCTACATCCATTAAAATCATTGAATTAAAATGACATCTAGGAAGAAAACGCATTAATTCACTAATGAAAGTTGACTTTTAATGTGATCCGATATTCCGATAGTTATTAAAGAACCGTTCTGGCGCCTGCTTGTAAACTTTCAAACGTTCACAACAGTCGAAAACCGAAAAGACAACCAAATTGTATACAGTTAATAAAACTTCGAACGTATCATTATATCAATGCAACAAGTGAACGTTTTAACTCCACATGCATACAGTGTCACAGTACAAAAACAGGTCGGTGTTATTTCATCCATAAGACACGTGATGCGCCACGAGAGACAGGCCTATTTATCGGTCTTAAATCGCTAAGGATTATTTCCAATACACCCCTCATCTGGAATACTTCCGCCCCAAAACTTCGATATACACATTCCAATATCAAAAACACAGAAAATGAGGTCGGATCCCTCACTCTTCAAAGGTTCCCTGAACGAAACTATTATACGAAACTATTACGAAACATTTATTGTAGACAGATATAGCACACATCCAAACATCCCAATTACAGAAAAAATGATGGGTGTTATTTCTCTCCCTTACACTGCCAAAGTTCCCGGGACGAAACTTTTATCCCAAATTAATGCTCACTTTCTCCAATTACGCCAGTCCCATAGTTCGATATAGTACACATCCAAAATATCCTTAACACGAAACAGGTGGTATGTCCTCTTCCACTGCCAAATATCTCGGTACGAAACTAGACCCAATCACCTTCAGACTCAGATGAACACATCCGAAAACCAACCACAGTCGGTCATCTCACTCTCCAAAAGTTTCGGGAACGAAACTATTATCCCCAATTTACGATCACTTCCTCCAATTACGGTACAAATACCCGTCCAGAGTGTTCCAATAGCCGCCAAGATACATTCTTTAATAATTGATGAGTTTGTTGCCATAGTAACGGTTCTCGTTAATTTCACATGGGTAATATATCACGCATAACAGAATTCCGTCCAACTAATAAAAAAAACACTTGACACTTTTCCTCTAGTTGGTGGAATTCGAAGATACACCAATACGTTGATAATAAAATGAAAAATATTATAAAATAAAAAAAACATTTGCAACACGAAAGAAAAACGTTCAATGGTTGGTGTAAACGCCTCTTGTTTTTCTGGTAATAGAAATTGGAAATGGCGGAGCGTTTCATGGTTTTATTTCCCAGCTCCGTGTATTTACATTCCGTTTTCAACCTCTTTGTAAGAATTTACTATATTAATATTTCATATTGTTTACATAGATTCATTAAAGTAACGTAGAATGAAATTGCAACGTTATTAAACAGTGATGGATAAAATAGACACGTGGTCATCAAATATATGCGTGTCTGATTACATTACGTAACGCAAAACCCAACTTGTCTCGAAATACGAACTAATTTAATTAAATTAGTGAACCAGCAAATGATTAATTAATGTAATGCGAAAACAGAAATTCTGTTTTACTCATTCGAAACTAAATTCCGCTAAGCCAACTTCAATTTTGCTCAGAGTCAACATTAATAATCGCTTCCATAGCAAGCAGTGCTTCTTTATATACAGCCACGAACATCGTACACTTCGCCAAGTGAGGTATCACAAAAGACAACAACGTTTTCAGACTTTTCCAAAAGAATGACAAACTTTTACGACCATATTTGGTTTGGCTGACCAGCATTTTCTTTCCGTTTTCAGTCAAAGCTTTCCATGTAAAAGCTTCGATTTTTCTCATTTTACAATCTTCTGTATCATGAGACTATTTTATGTAACTCCATTCAAACCAGATCAAATGTGCATTTTTTACTAGAAAAAAATACTTGGGTATCCAGTAATTGAAATACTTGCATTTTACCTAGCATAAAAGCGATCTACCGAATTTTATCTATGTGATCTTAAAATCAATATCGTTGATCAAGAATCGGATGGTGGCGTGTATGTTTGTTTAGTCGGTCATGTAGAGTCATGATTGAATTATGGGATAGTAATGTCCCGACTTTAAATACTAACTGTTAAATATCATATGATTTTATTGAGCTTACACAGCATTAACTTTTATTTTCATGGCCTAGGGACCTGGCTTACCTTGAAATTTTCCTCGAAATTTTCATTTCAAGAATACTAAAAATTGATGTTGTACAAAATCAATTGGGTGAAGACATGTTTGTTTATTTAGTCGGTCATGTAGAGACAGGATTGAATTATGGGGCATTAATGTGCCGACTTTAAATGTTTACTGTTAAATATTATGTGGTTTTATTTACCTAGAACAGTCTTAACTTTAATTATCATGGCCTAGAGGCTAGGTTAACATTGAACTTTCCAGCAGAATTTTCATCTCAAGAATACTAAAAAATGATGTTGTACATAATCAATTGGGTGAAACCATGTATGTTTATTTAGGCGGTCATGTAGAGACAGGATTGAATTATGGGATATTAATGTCCCAACTTCAAGTGTTGATCGAAAGATATCAACCAGAGCATCTTTTCTGATAGTTTGTGGTGATGTCATTCATCTTGAAGAAGTCACGGTAATGTTTTAAATATTTTAAGAAAAGGTGGGTTTTTTGTTTGATAAATCTTAACAAAATGCCTGAAACTCTTCCATATTTTCTTTGTACATTTCATTGGACGAATACATTCTTCCATATTTTCTTTATACATTTCATTGGGCGAATACATTCTTCCATATTTTCTTTATTTATTTCATTGGACGAATACATTCTTCCATATTTTCTTTGTACATTTCATTGGACGAATACATTCTTCCATATTTTCTTTGGACATTTCATTGGACGAATACATTCTTCCATATTTTCTTTGTACATTTCATTTGAAAGAATACATTCTTCCATATTTTCTTTGTACCTTTCATTGGCATAAAACATCCTTCCATGTTTTCTTTGTACATTTCATTGGACGAATACATTCTTCCATATTTTCTTTGGACATTTCATTGGACGAATACATTCTTTCAAATTTTCTTTATACATTTCATGGACGAATACATTTTTAAGTGGAAAAGTACATACCTAAATATCACCCGCATCAAGCTAGGTGTTTTCTTAATTTCTCAGCTTATACTCAATGGATTTTGAAAAGATAAAAGTGCAACGTGCTTGTATTTGACAGGGCCATTTCAAAAATAAACTCAATTTACTTCACACTCCGTATTGGGGTTTTCTTTGTTCCAAACATTCAAATGTAAGCATTTTTCTTTGTCACAAAAAAAACTGGGAAAGGCATGCATATGTAAAAATTTCATGTTTGAAATAAAATGTAATGAATGAATGAATGGAGTTTTAAGGCCCGTCGACTGCTAACGTCATATTGGGCGCACTCAATTGAAATAAAATGTATTGTGTGGTATGTACAGTTAGATAGAAGCGATTGCACCATCGACGGTACGGGTGGTGAACTTTATCTCACGAAATCATTTGAGTATAATCTCAGAATTTAAAACTAAATTTAACCCATTACTGAACAGTGACACCTTTTGACTCCTTCACATTTGAAACCAAATATGGAAAGATTTTTGATATTTCACCAATTTGAAATTGTTGTCTGCAACACCTTTCAAATTGGAACAGTTCCAAAATTGTGCTGTCTGGTAATGGGTTAAGTGGGCGAGTGCAAGTTTAAAAATATCACTTGGGATAGCCGTCCTAGGCAATACCTAGAGCTTTAAGAAGAGGACAAGTTTCTTTCTGAACCAATAAAAATGGGCAACATTTGATTTAAGTAGTTAACCATGATAATTTACGAGGGAAAACAAGAGAGATCCCAGAGAATGGATCAATACTTATCAAATAAACTGCATTTGAGTCGGGGTCTGGAATATACAGTCCTTATAGCATTTGATCAAATACTATACCGTTATCTATCAGATTTGGGTATTATTGGTACTATTACTTCGAAACACATGTAAATCGGCAAGTCAAATGTCTGTTTAAGTCTAAGTGAGAATGTGACACTATTCTCGTCAAAAGATATTTAAAAGTTAAATAAAAATATTTTGAAATAACTTTAGACATTGAATCATACAAGATAGTAGGAACATTATCTAATTTCTTTCATTTCCCTTCTATATTTCAATTACGAACTTAGGCTACCTAATGAGTAGCAAAAAGAGGTTACACATCATTTTCAACGAAACTGAACAAAATAGGATCGGTTGAACTATGGATATTTCGATGTAAAAAAATCCTTAAGATTTCGACACAATGCGCTTTTTGTCGTATCCCAGCTAATTCATTTTCTCGTAATTTTATATTCTTTCCTCATATCAACTGATCGGTGTTCTGTTCAATGTTATATATTCCAGTCATCGTTTATATGACAACTATATTCCCAAACCTACCAGACAGGGAGGACAAAAAATGACTTGTCATAATATATCGTCGTTTCTTTTTACTAAAACCTCATAACTGCAGCTCGTTCGGAGCTTTAGTTTTGAGTTTAGGAGGGACAACAGCGAAATATTTCCTTATAGAAACACAGACTTATATTTCTATCGGAATATCGTTACAAAATATTTGCTTATCCGAAAAACAAAATGTTTCAGTAACCGGCAATAATCACAATATCTTGTCAGGATATTCTTTTCTTTATTTTTGTCGACAAAAATACATTTTTCTTAAATTTTCATTTAAATACTTGTAAATATACCGATAATGAAAAAAAACTACAAGAATATCTATCATACTCATTGACTTATTTGATACCAACGTCTCCCCTTAGTCCCTTGTCAAAGATGTACACTTTTTATATCACTTTTCATAATATTAAAGATAATTTGAGGGGTCCTTGTCGAAATGAATAACTAGTCGCGATAGCTCAGTCGGTAGAGCATACGCCTTGAACCTTTACATAAGTAGTAAAGGAGGCTAGAATAGGGACAGGATTTCTGTCCCTATTCTAGCCTCCCAGAGAGAGATATTTAGGGCAGTATGGGGACAAGATAGACAAAGGCGTTTTCTTACGCATATTGGACAATGTTTTGACTTTTAGGCCTATTGGAGTTTTTTGTCAATATTGGTAGGCTAGCCTGGGGCATCATAGAGGGCAAGAACTTTGTTCTTTGTCTATATTGCCCCAGACTAGCCTCCAAGGCCCTTTTTATGGGGTTTTGGACTTAGTCGTTTTTACGAATCAGGGTGTTTGGCCATTTTTAGGCTTTTTTGGCCTAGTTGAGGTTTTGGTCAATATTGGTAGGTTAGCCTTGGGCATCATAGAGGGCAAGAACTTTGTTCTTTGTCTATATTGCCCCAGACTAGCCTCCCAGGCCCCTTTTTATTGGGTTTTGGACTTAGTCGTTTTTACGAATCAGGGTGTTTGGCCATTTTAGGCTTTTCTTTTGCCTAGTTGAGGTTTTGGTCAATATTGGTAGGCTAGCCTGGGGCATCATAGAGGGCAAGAACTTTGTTCTTTGTCTATTTTGCCCCAGACTAGCCTCCCAGACTAGCCTCCCAGGCCTTTTTGTGGGGGTTTTGGACTTAGTCGTTTTGACGAATCAAGGTTGAAAAGGCGCTAGTCTGCCCTCTGGTAGGGCAGATTAGCGCCTTTTTCATGGGTTTTGGGGTTGGATTTAACAACGAGAGCTATTCTCACTCGGATGTTAAGGAATTCTACGGAGAATTCCAACCGAGGTTGAAGATGATCTGTTGTCAGGATTGTGGGAATCAGTTTTGTGAATAGCGTAACTCTCATGATGTGGCCAATCATCATGAAAGTTTCGCTTGTTCACAATAGGGTAAGAAATAATGGACAAAGAGGATATTTTTTCTGTTATTTTATTGAACTAGAACTATGAACAATGAACTATGAACAAGTAACACAATTCACAACAGCATTAGAAGAGATAATTTAAGTTTTGCATAAACCACGATGATACTAAACGATGATTTCTGTGAAGGTTCTTTGTGGTAAATGTTTTCTGGAGTATTTTTTTTGTAGATCGTATCCTTTTGAAACATCATCCAATGCGAATATACAGTAGTGACCACACATTTGTCCGAGTACACTTTGTAGCATCTGATTGTTGAAAGTCCATGATAGTGAATTATTCCGAATGAAACTGATTATTTCCATTTCCAGAGGTGGTAATCCATACGAATCGAAGTATAACGTTTCACCATTTTTGGTGAATATCACAGCTACCCAATGTTCTCCCGATTTATGGGATTTCTCGATGTTGATGATATATGCATTAACATGTCGTGGTTTTTGTTTTGGTAACTTATCTTTTGCACAAACATTTGCATGAAGGTTTTTTATCCACATGCCATTGTCTAAGATATATTGTAATTCGTTTGCGTACATCTTTACTTCCACGACTGTTTCACCTTTTCACACCACTGATTTATCCACGAACTAGTGAATCCATGGAGAATGTTCCTTTTTATACTTTGCCATAATCTGTAGGCCTCTACTGATTCCTGCTCGTTGAGTTTCATTTCTGTCAGCATTGGGTACCATACTCCCATTACTTTGTATGGATTAAGATTCAACATCGCTCGTTCAATAAACAAATCTGTATGTTCTGCTCTGTCCATGTATAGACAGATAGGGTGTTCAATTTGACTGGGATGATCTATTTGACATCCGTTACAACTGTTATGTACTTCTTCGATGATAAGGTTCTGCAGTTCATTCACCATACACGACTGGAAACTTCTGTGAATGTCATATGTGTGATCTGATGGTTCACATGATGAGGAATATTTCAGCTTTTTCAGCGTCTTCTCTCAATTTATTTGCATACTCGTGACCAAGCATGCTTAGTAATCTGTGATGACTTCTCGGAGTCCGTTTATTTCTATTTGATTATCGAATTCTGCAAACACAACCACGTTGATGACTAATGTGAGGTTGGCTTTGAACTGAAGTTCAATTCTTAAACTACCAGTTTTTTATAAGGTGGAGTTGACCTTCTTCACTGTCTTGATCTGGTGTAAAATCAAACCCCGCAGAGTGAATCCATCTCCGTATTCATCTTTCGTTTTGTCGATTGATTTATTTACACCGATGGATTTCGTGGCATTAAACAGAGATAGATTTGATCTCAATGTAAGACCTACTATTTTTGTTGTCTAGCAGCTTTGAAATTCTGTCACCTTTAAATTCTGACGTTTGAGACAGCGTTAAGGGAATCTACGTTTCAAATGATGTTATCATTTTTGTTCGACTTTAGAGTCTTCTTAATCTGTGGCATTGTGACTTAGTCATTTTCGACTAGGTTTTTAGTCGATGACTTGGGGGAGACTCGGTTTTGAAGAGGTGGCAAAGACAATCTGAGGATTTTTTTTCGTGTGAAATTTATCAGAGGGGTATCTGGCGTAAAACAAAAAAAAGAACAAATTTTGTTCTTTGTTACGATAGACTGCCTTTTTTTCATGCAAGACGCTAGCCTCCTAATTTTAAGTGCGGAGCCAGTGGCTCTGAATATATCGGTTACCCACCGTGACTCTGGCGAATTATTCCAGATTAAGTTTGCGGGGAAAATATCGAAACAGTTAGCCTTTTCCCACTATGTTTAAACACCTAAAGTAATAAAGGCATATTATGAATATATTGTTGTACTTGACTGAAACTAGACTCTGTTCAGTCTGTCGTTGTTTTTCTGTAACCTTTTGAAACAACCAACAAAAGGAAAATGCGAATTCTAACATTTTGACTACGAAATATAATTCGAGTTAAATTGCAAAGATAAACTTTACATAGACAAGTATGTGTATTTGGGATCTCGGTCAAGTTTTAAAGCATTGTGTATTGATTTTTATCTCAAGGTTAAGAGTATACTGGGGGTTTAAAACTTTCCAAACAATTGTTTATCTTTCTAGTGATTTTGTGTCCATTTTGCTTGATGAAACCAACAAAATTGTCTTCTTTTCTGTATGAATTATGATGAAGCAGTTTCTTTTTTCTTTGTCTAACCGGTCTGGGTAGCCCTTTGTTGATTTCAACCATGAATGTCTCGGCATATTTGTGTGTTTTCCAAGAAAATTGTCTTTGTCTCAACACTGAAGATTGTATTTAGTTCAGTGAAAATGATCCATCGTACTCTTCTGAATTCATTTTTAATGTTCTGAGGAGCGATTGAATCTGTACTTTTGTTCCCCAAATCGGAGATATGATCTTGAAATTTACTTTTTTTAACGACAATAAGCTCAAGAGGAAAGCGGATTCTTTCCAAAATTTATACGGCAGAAAGCATGCGATGGAAAGATATATTTCAACCTATCTTCAATCATCCAACAAGGAGTTATCAGTGGAAAAAGGAGAATGGACGATGTTTATCCTTCGTTAACTTTTCAACTAGACAAGATTATTATGACCTGTGTTTTTCTCACCACCAACTAGTCAAGATCTTTCTGACTGTTTTTTCTCACCACCAACTGAGGATGAAATGTTGAAACAACAGATCTGTCCGAAACTAGCTCCATTTCGATAAATTGTTGGATATCAAGAGAAAATGTTTTTTATCCCTATTATTACCATTCTATTTTTTGTGATAGATCTATTGATGATAAAAAACAAAGATACTCTGATAATCTTTAATGAAATATTAAAATGGAAGATTGAAGGAAAAGACAAAAGGTGATTAGATCAATGGATGAACTCATTGAATTAACGGAAATAATTTATTGAATGTGTAAAAACTGATGGAGAGGAGAAATACTGTCCAGGATTCTACTGTCCAGATTTTCTAATGTCCAGATTTGATTTCATTTTGAAATTTTTCCCTTTGACTCGACAATTTTCTTTGGCATTTTCACAACCAAATTAATCCTTTCCTATGTTGCTTTCTTCAAAAGGTCTGTACGATAGATTTTGCTGGGCTTTCATTTGTACATGAAATCATTTGCAATCATTAATTTATGTTGAGGAAGGCAAGGGCGAAACTGGGGTAATTCGCTATCACTAGTTATTGTGTATTGGGGAAAAAGTTTGATTTCATAAAGCGTGCAGTTTTATCCAGCAGTATTGATTTTTCTTGTAAAAAATCAGATCAGCCAAGGTTATGGAGTGCAACTTCGTATTTTCCAGGAATTGCTTTCGGAAAACCACTGTCTTTGAGTTTATAACTAAAAAATAGTTATTCTTTCCCCACAATGATTAGCTTGAATTATTTCATTTATTTTTTCTGAAATGAAGTTGTACCACAGTCTTTCCGAACATGAAATGAAATGGAGAACCATATTCGCCTGTTATTTTAACATTGATAGTTCTAAATTGAGATTTGGATAAGGCAACAAAGTGTGGTTTCTTTATTTTATGGTTGATATGCACATCCCCATCTACTGACACGAAAGGCACAGTATGAATCAAAGGTGTTGATGTGTCCCCAACGATGGAATATTCAACTATGTCCGAATAAATAAACAAGTGATTATACCCTGCATTTATGTTAGGGGTATATTTGAAAATTTCATTTTGTTTTGTAGACGGATAAATGACAGTGTTTTTATGTTCATCTGAAACGCCCAACTTCTGGAATAATGCAGGGTTGAATTTTATTCCTGTATGATCACAATTTTCGAATATCATCTGTGGACGCAATGAAGATGTTGAAAAACGCACATTGATGATCATGTTTCTTTGTTGAAGGACTTCACCAATCTTAGTTTGAATAGTGTCATTTATTGTATTCAGTAAATGAGATGTAGAAGTATAAGCCCCTGCTGGAAATTTAAACCGAATCACCCAAGTATCTATAGGCTTTCGATTTTCATTTTCAAGCGCGATTATTTGTATTGCTGTATCCTGTCGTGTTAAAACAGCAACTTCTTTCCCGAATGCTCTGCTTGTTGTCACTAAGTCAAATTCTGCTTCATTGGGGAGGATATTCATATATTGAGAAGGTGTTATTAGCTGAACTAAAGCTACTTCCCAATCATCTTTGTTCAATGTAACATTCTTAGGCAATACTGTTTGAAATTGACTTTGAGTATTATCTGGGTGAATATGTATAGAACTGTCACTGGGGATTGTAACAAAGAAAGAGTTTATGTTATCCATTTTCAAGTGTACTTTCCAATTCAACGTTTGTATGACAACTAACATAAATCTGATATTTGTACATCTATTTAAGGAAATAAATTTAATCTGTCAATAAATTTTACCCCGAAACATTGTTTGAAGTTACTGAATTCTTTCGCTGAAAATATTTGTTGTCATTGTAATTCATTCACCAAGATCTAAATATTTTTGCAAACAACTAGAAACATTTAGATCTAGGTAGAGTAGTTTGTCTAAGGTGGGGGGTCTTGTCAGTTCGGGTACTTCTGATTTCAATTTTGACTTTATCGTCTCAACAGCAATGATTTTTAGGTTGAATTTCAATCTTTGTCTTGAAATTCGACGATTCAATGTTTTTGTTAGTTATTAAGGGTTTTCAATTCAAGGATTTGATAATTCAAGGGTTTGTCTATAACAATTCAAGGTTTTTGGACAAAATCGTTTCAACGACGAGGGGTTAGACCACACGGTTTGGATTTCAGTGATTGAACCTTGTTGGGTGGTTTTGACAACATCAAGGTTTTCATGTTTTTAATTCATGGTTCGAGTGAACCTTGTTGGGGATTTGGATGTAGTCGTTTTGACGAATCAGGGTTTGAACTGAGTCATTTCAACAATGAGGGTTTAGACTTGGTGGTTTCAACAACGAGGGTTGGATTCCAGTTGTTTTGAACTTAGTCGTTCCATCAACGAGCGTTTAGACTTGGTAGTTTCAACAACAAAGTCTAGGCATTTCAGTCGGTTTGGATTTCTGGGTCTTTTCTCTGTGGAATATATCAGGATAATGTGTTGAAATATAGATTAAATTAACTTTGTTCTACTTTTTTTCGTTATGTTACCCTCGTAAGTCAAGGCGCTGGCCTTTGACCCTTGGGTTTGGTGAATAACTCGGGTTTTAGCTTGATGGATATAACAAAACAGCTAGCCTTTTCTCACTATGTTTACACGCCTACAGTAATAAAGGCATATTGTGATTTCATCGTTGTTACTAAAAAACGGCAAAAAGAAATGCTAATTTCACTTCTTTTGTTTAAGAAATAATCCTGGTTTAAAACGTAAATATTTGACGCTATAATATCTGTCCGATAAGATTTTTTGTGTATTGGAAATTTCATCGCTCAATAAAGTTTTAAGGAAGTCTACCCCTAATGAGATTCGGGCATCGTCGGAATATTATTTGGACCGACATCGAAAACATGCGGCGGTGGAAAGTTCCACCGTCGAATGTTTACGATCGCGCCCGAATAAGTTCAGAAACGTAACGACGACGCTCGAAAAAATCCGATGTTTTATGAATCTCTAAAAGCCCATATTACAGGTATTGTACCTTAAATCTACAGTGTATCGAGGTATTGATTTTTCCTAGAACGAGTGTATTTGTATTTTCGGAAAATGGGGGTATTTCCAGGAATCGCATAGACTCTACATTTCCCGAAAGTAGCGTACTCTGTTATTTAATGACTTTTATCCATTCCCCAATATTTTTTCAACCTGTATTTTTGTCCACTGAAATATTGGGGAAAATGAAATTGTGCCTTTTGAAACATGAAATATGATCCATTTCTGTTCCATTATTTTGCTATGGATTGTTTTGGGGGTTTGACAGTGAATTGAAGTGTGTTTTTTCTCGATTACTGATAAAATAACAGAGGTCTGATTTCGAAAATCCTATAGCTGAAACAATATGAAATGGCTCTGCTAGAAGATTTTCGAATGTATCTGGTGTTTCTAAATGATTGCACCTTTGAATCCTAGTTTTATGGGTAGATCTTTGGGTATGAATCAACGTTTGACGACTCGGATAGGCGATGTTTAAACCATTCCAAAGATCTGCTTATTCATTGCTCAACTTATTTGGGAAAAAAAAACAAGTCTGGAATTTATCAATCTTTAATGAATGCAAACATTGAATGAAAACAAGTCAAACATAGCTTGGAAACAATGCGAATTTTGAACACAAGTACATTAGAAAGTTAGACAATGGAAATATTTTACTTTATATGTAAAATGTTTATCACTTCGCTTTAATTGTCCTATGATTCAAGTTTTTGTTTCTTGGTTGGAACCGGTGAAATGTTTTTTGTTTTCCTCTTTCTGCAGATTCGCTTTGGTTTCACAATTTTTTGACAAATGTCTTTGCCATGATCATTGATTTTACAGAAGAAACAATCCTTTCTCTGGTTATTTCCTTCATCAGCTTTTTTTCTCCGATGAACTCTGCACTGATTCAATATTTGATTGTTCAATATTGTCAAAGTTTTCCAACGATTCAAAAGATGGACTCTACACTGACTCAGTATTGTCAGTGGCAGATCTTTGAAAGATTGTTTTTCCAACCACTGATTTATTCGTGTCTGGAGAGTTTGTGTCTCCAGTGTTGATATCTCGGCAGTTTGTGTATCGAGGGTTTGTGTCTTGACTGAACGTTGTCGATTTCCAATGATGGTTGGAATCATGTAATAGAAATTTTCCATTCCACGGCGTGTCTTCAAACTGTACCTACTGTAATCATTACAGTACGATTTATTGCCCAACATATTTCAATCCGTCGGTTTCTATTGAACGTTCAATTGTATTTGAAATCCAAACTTCATGAGTAGTCGGGTTCACGAAGACAAAGGTGAAATGTGATGGTTGTCTGTCTTTCTCTGGACATTTCATTGCCCAGTGATTGGTTTTATGACAATTGACAAAGTGTAGCGAAATTTCCCAGCTCGAGCTCGACGATTGCTATATAAACCCCTATCTTTTGCCAGTTCAATATCATTTCCTCACTGGAAAGCAAAAGAACAACAATGCCTAAACGAAAGAAAACAGGCGGTGATACTTGGATTCCACTTCACAAAAGAAAGTGGAAAAGAATCAGACTTGATAGCAGTGATTCAGAAGATGATATTGGTTACAAAAAGAAACCAGTGAAACCTATCATGGAAAGTGAATCCGAAAATGAAGAATCAAATTCTGGAGAAGCATTTGATGAAGAATCGAACTCTGGAAAATCAAATTCTGGAGATCCAGCGAATGAAGAAAAAATTGATGGAGATCCAGCGAATGGAAAACAGCTTGATGAAGAAGAGAAGAAAGCAACATTGAGACAAAGGTATGAACTTGTCTCTTTGGCAAATAAGAAATCGAGAATCTTCAGGACGGTATCACATGTAATGAATGTGATTTTTAAGACATTTGATGAATTGCAGCCACAAGAACTTGTTTCATTGTTTGACGATATTACAAAACAAGTCAATGAAACGTTGAAAGCTGAACCTAGAGATAAGATCAGATTGACAATCACTCATCCATCTCTGGATATGGGGATACATATCCCGTTCATCGATGTGATTAATCTGAACGGAGAAGTTATATTGGATGAGATACAGAAAGTGATGCAATCCAACAGCGAATTCAAAGTAGACGACGGAGAAATGAGATTCATCATCACACATACACAACCACCATATGGATCCGGCAACGTGAAACTTTGGTCTTCCGAGCTTGATACCAAAGTCTTTTCAAAAAAGAAACATTCTGTTGTTGAAATCAAGAATTCAGAGGATAGCATGTGTTTCGCCCGATCTATCGTGGTATCGATGTGTTATGCTGAAAGGGAAGATACGGACGAATGGAAAAAAAGATGGGAAAGAATAAGGAAGTCGAACAGACCGTTTCAAGAACAAGAAGCTAAACGACTATTGGAGGAAGTCGGTATCTCACCGAACCAACCATGTGGAGTTGATGAATACAAAATCATCCAGACACATTTGTATTCAAGGAACTATGTGATCAAAGTTCACCAGCAACACTCATCAGTAGAAATGACATTTCAACATCCAGTTGTGAACTCTGACAGTAAAGTTATACATATATATTACCACCAAGGACATTTTGACAGTATCACGAGTATCACAGGATTCCTATGTTGTAGTTATTACTGTGAATTCTGTGATATTGCGTATCAGAATCGTGAGAATCATATTTGTAAGCACATATGTTCAGCTTGTTTCTGTAAACCACCATGTATCAAAGAGTTCGGAGAAATCTATTGTTCAGATTGTAACAGAAGTTTCTACGGGGACGACTGTTTTGCAAATCACAAATTAGTTTGTGGCAAACAAGAGAAAACTATTTGTGAATTGGTTAAACGCTGCAGTCAATGCAATGAAATGTACAACGTGAGACGCAAGAACCATGTCTGTGCTGGAAAAAAGAAGTGTCATATTTGCAAGAAGATAACATCTTTCGATCACCGTTGCCATATTCAACCTTACGAAAGTAAGATGTTGAAAAATGACAAGGATGAGACAAAGAAAAGTGAGAAATCGGGAGAGAAGAAACCATTGTTCATTTTCTACGATTTCGAATGTAAGCAAGATACTGGTGTTCATATTCCGAATTACTGTATTGCACAGAGAGCTTGCAATGAATGCATATGCAAACCACTTGAGTATCGCTGTTCAACCTGTAGTGAATTTCACGAAGGTCGAGAAGTGATATTTCAAGGTGAAAGCACGCTCAATGACTTCTGCACATGGCTCTTTTCTAAGAAACACAAGGGAATGACAGCTATTGCACATAATTTCAAGGGGTATGATGGACAGTTCATACTAAATGAAATCATAAGAATAGGAAATAAACCTCCAGAACTTATCATGAATGGGAACAGTATAATATCACTTCACATGAATGGAGTTAGATTGATAGACTCCTATAACTTCATGAGCTTTAGATTGGGGAGCTTTCCTGACACATTTGGACTTGAAGAGATGAAAAAGGGTTTTTTCCCACATCTTGCAAACACTGATCAGTTTTGGGAATACAATGGTCCTTATCTTGACAGTTCATATTACATGGTTGATTCAATGAAACCTGATATAAGACAAGAGTTCATGGAATGGTATAATGACAAAGTTGAAAAGAAGGAAAATTTCAACTTTCAAAAGGAAATGGAGTCCTACTGTCGTTCAGATGTTGATATTCTCAGACGGGGTTGTGGTCATTTCAGGCAGGTTTTTCTTGAACATGGAGGGATTGATCCTTTTCTTGAAGCTATTACTATAGCTGATGCTTGTAACAAGGTTTGGAGAAGCAATTATTTACCAAAGGATCAAATTGCAATCATATCAAGCAAGGATTCGTCCAAACGTCGGTTCTCAATGAAAGCAATTCGTTGGATTCAGAGTATTGCAAATGAGAAACAGATTCATATTCAGCATGCTAGGAATGGGGGTGAATATGAAATTGGAGGTTACAGTGTAGACGGATTCCATGCCCCGTCAAACACTGTGTATGAATTCTTAGGTGATCTATATCATGGTTGTCCTGTTTGCTACCCGAACCGTTCAGAAAAAAGCCCGATCAATGGTTCAACTATGGAGAGCTTGTATGAAGGAACAATGAAAAGATTAGAGTATTTGAGAAAGAGAGGTTATAAAGTTGTGTTCATTTGGGAGCATGAATTCGATGCAAAGGTTAAGACAAACAAGGAGTATGCTCGAATCATTCGTGATTTGTTTCCATACTCTGACCCTATTGATCCCAGGGAAGGATTGTATGGAGGTCGTTGTAATGCAGTTAAACTCTCACATGAGATAGATGAATCAAGCGAGACAGAAATCAAGTACATTGATATCTGCTCGTTGTACCCATACGTATGCAAATACAAATCCTATCCTGTTGGTCACCCTAAAGTCCTGACAAGTGAAAGCATTGATATCCAGAACATAAGATAGTATGAAGGAATTGTCAAATGTAAAGTCCTGCCTCCAGATGATCTCCTCCACCCCGTTCTACCTGTGCATTGCAACCACAAAATGATGTTCCCTCTTTGTAGAACATGTGCAGAGAACAGTTCAGAAACGTGCGCTCACAATGAAAATGAAAGAGCTCTCATTGGGACATGGGTTACGGTTGAACTTTTCAAAGCAATGGATAAAGGTTATCGTGTACTACATGTCTTTGAAATATGGCATTTCGATTCACTCTCTGACAAATTCTTCAAGGGGTATGTTGACAACTTCCTGAAAATCAAACAGGAAGCAAGTGGTTATCCTACATGGTGTATTACTCAATCTGACAGAGAGCAATTTGTTCAGGATTATGAGAGAGAAGAAGGTATCAAACTGGATCCAACCATGATTAAGAAAAACAAAGGGAGAAGATCTTTTGCCAAGATCGTTTTGAATTGTCTCTGGGGAAAACTAGCTCAAAGAGAAGTGCAGACACAAACGGAATACATTGCATCCCCCTCCAAGTACTTTGAATTGATCAACAATCCATCAATCAAAGTAAAACATGTGGAAATATTCAGTGAAGAGTGCCCCTTTATTCTGGTCAATTACGAAAACATGCTTGATCACATTCAAACTCATGCTACAGCTAACGTTATAGTTGGGTCTTATGTAACAGCCTATGCAAGGTTGGAGTTATACAGTGTGCTTGAGAAGCTGAACAAGAGATGTCTTTATTTTGACACGGACAGTTGTATGTACATCCATGATCCAAAGCTTTGGAACCCTCCCATTATTAACAGTAGACTTGGGAAATGGACTGATGAAGAACCAACCTCAAGAATTGTAAAGTTCAGAGGTTTGGGGCCAAAGAACTATGCATATCAAATGATATCAGACAAAGGGGAAATATCAAGCAAATGTAAAGTGAAAGGAGTCACTTTGGACTACAAAACATGTCAGTTGGTCAACTTTGACACATTCACCAAATGCATGAAAGACCCTTCTACAGAAATTAAGATCACGTATGACTGTAGAATAAAAAGACATAAGGACAGAACAGTGACAAGTGAGCCTCAAACGAAAACATTCAGATCTGTTTATACAAAGAGGGTCATTGTCAATGGTACAGACACGGTGCCATTTGGACATAGAAGTCTAAAGGTATATAAATAAGAAAGAGTAAACAATAAACATCAGTATGCTGAACAGTGTACAATGTAATAGGAAATAATGATATTATTGATAACGGTGATCCTAATGGAATATTTCTATGGACGAACAACATGGAAAAATATTGTGAAAAAACTTTGTGAACATTGTGATGGAATTCTGTGGGGAAAAGGAATAACATGAAAGAACATTGTTAATATCATAAAAGAAATATTGTGAACATTGCAAAAGAGCATTGTCAACTTTCTGAACAAAGTTTTGTTAGAAATGTTTAACAAAAGTGTTTGTAAATAAATGTAAATAAATGTTTGTAAATATGTTAATGAAATATTGTTCGTGAAATATTGTTCATGAAACTTTGTTAATGGAGATGTTAAATAAAGGTTAGAAAATAACTTTGTGTCATTTCATTTCTGTCCTTTGAAAAGACAATATCGTCAACAGAAAAAACACGAATGAAAATGGATGTAGACGTGTTTTCACTCTTATTCCGCCATCCAAGCAATTCCTACATATCAGGTCCAAGTGGATCAGGGAAAAACAGAGTTCGTTCATAAACTTCTAGATTATAACGAAGATCTGTTTGATATTCCACCAAAGAAAGTTGTTTGGTGTTATAAAGAATGGCAAAACGCATACAATATCATGAAAGAGAAATTTGATTTTATCAAATTTATTGATGGAATTCCCGAAGATGAAAATGAAATAGTGAGCGATGTATCAATTCCACATTTGGTCGTTTTCGATGATATGCTGGGAGAAAAAGATGAAGAGAAAATAAAGTTATGGTCTACAAGAAAGGGTCATCATCGTAATGCAAGTGTGGTTTATATCACACAGAATATGTTTTCACAGTCAAAGTCCAGTAGAACCATCAGCTTGATTTCACGATGCATGATTCTTTTCGTAATGAACGTGATAAGAATCAAATAAAAACACTGGCAAGTCAAATGCAAACCCCACATTTGATTCCTGCATACAACGATGCAACTTCAATGGATCATGGATACTTGGTCATTGATTTCCATTCACGAACTAAACGTTGATTGAGTTTAAGGACTGATATTTTTATCGGTGGTATACAGAGAATGCAGATCAAGGTACAATTGTACATTCACCTATATAAATATTGTTCAGATGAAAATACAGTCATTCCTTCGTCGAATCTCATTGAGTGAACATGGCTTTACCACGGACATCATCCTCGGTGTTACATGCCTTGCAGAATTTAAGTAATCAAGCCAACAAATATTAAAGAGATGCATTATTGAATGCAGGATTAAAGGAAATCTTGAAATGGTTTGCTTTAGCAGCTCGTAATATCATTGAAGATAAGATTAAACTTCCAAAACAAACCGTTAGCTATATGAACAAACATAAAGAAGATGTTGTGAAATTAGCAGATCCAAATATCGATGAACAAACAAAACGAAAAATCATTCTAAAACCCGGTGGTGGTGGATTTCTTTGAGGAAGTTTATTACGTTGGGATGGTAATAAAACTGTAAGAAAGTTCGGTACGAAAAGCAAACGTTCACAGAAGACGCAAAAAAGGGGTCTACTGTTAAACGCTCAAAGAACAAAGGTTCAAAGAACAAAGGTTCAAAGAACAAAGGTTTAAAGAAATCTGTTCAGAAGAAAAGTTTAAAGAAAAGTACTCCTATTGTTATCAATGAGGAATTCGTTACAATGCGTAGGTCAAGATCCCCAAGATCAGTGCACTCTGCTCATAACTCTATTCATAACTCTCCTCATAACTCAACTCCAAACAGAAGCCTAAACAGAAGTCTGAACACCAGTCTGAAAAAGTCAGTTGGAAAAAGACAGATAAATTTCCAACCTATATCTTCACTATCATTATCTCCAAACTCAAAAAGATTCTATCAAAAGGGTGTAAAGGAAAGACAAATGCTGATCGATGATCTGTTTTCATACTACGACGGCTTGCATCCGAACAGTCCATTAAGACGGAATAAGAAAGCGAACAAGGAATCGAGCAAAAAACACCCCCTGTTACACCATTTTCACCACTTTTGAGTATGGATACGAGTTCATTATCATCTCCTGCTAGAATTGCACTCATACATTACGAACATAGTTTTCTCATAATCATTAATATTTTTTAAAAATGATTCTTGTTTCAAAAAATAAAAAAATATTTTTTGTAAAATAAAAAAATATTTTTTTTATTTTTTATTTTTATTTTCCAAAAAATAATAATAATAATAAATAAACAAAAAATAAAAAAAATAGAAAATAAAAATAAAAAATAAAAAAAATATTTTTTATTTTACAAAAAAATTTTGTTTTATTTTTTGAAACAAGAATCATTTTTAAAAAAAGATAAATGAAATGGAAATCATTCGATTAATTCATTTGTATTTCAACATAAGACGTTATAACATGGGAAAAGCATAGAAGAAATCACAGTTAATAAGGAGACACAAGCATATGGTCGTAGCAATGTTGAAATCATTGAATCCAACAGAGAAGTTCGCAAACTGACTTTGACTCAACCATTCTCCAACTTCTAATTCTACAAATATTCGTAGGGAACTCCAGCGCTTTCACTTTGGAGAGCAGTCTAGTGTAAAAATAGAACAAAACGTCATTTGTTCTATATTAAACAAGACTTCCCCAAACTTATTGATCCCACAGAGAAAACTTCTCAGAAGTCCAAACGCTCGTTGATCAAATGACTAAGTCCAAAACCTCCAAACTAGGTTACGAAAAAGCGAAACTTTCATGATGGTTGGCTACATCTTGAGAGGTGTGTTATTCACAAACTGATTCCCACAATCCTGACAACAGATCATCTTCAACCTCGGTTCGAATTCTTCGTAGAATTCCTTAACATCCGAGTGAGAATAGCTCTCGTTGTTAAATCCAACCCCAAAACGACTAAGTCCAAACCCATGAAAAAGGCGCTAATCTGCCCTGCCAGAGGGCAGACTAGCGCTTTTTCAACCTTGATTCGTCAAAACGACTAAATCCAAAACCCCCACAAGGTTCACTCAAACCATTGAATTGTCGACAAGACTAATTAAAAAAAACTGGAATCAGAAGTTCCAAAATTGACAAGACCCCACCTGAGGCAAACTTCTATACCAAAATGTTTTGATTCCAATGTTCTCTTTTGTTTGACTTTGGAGGGCAGTCTAGTGTAAAAGTAAAACAAAGTTAATTTTGTTCTATATTACGCCAGACTTCCCTCAACTGATAGATTCCACATAAAGAAATCCTCAGTAATCCGATATGACAATATCAAAAACTTGTATTGTCAAAGACAAAAACCATAAATATCTTAAATCGACAGTAAAAAAACGGAAACAACAAGCTCAAAACCTTGATTCGTCGAAACCTAGAACTCCAACAGTGAAGTTCACAAAAACGACTAAGTTCAACCATTGTTCAAATTCTCAAACTGAAATGTTTGATTCCTTGGCCTGACTGATAAGGTTAGTCTAGTGTAAAAGTAGAACAAAGTTCATTTTGTTCTATATTACACCAGACTTTCTCAACTGATAGATCCCACATATAGAGAAATCATCAGAAATCCAAATTCTCGTTGATGAAAGCAGTACGTCTAAACCCTCATTGTTGAAATGATTCAGTTCAAACACTGATTCAAAACGAATAAGTCCAAACCCCCAAAACATCAAAACCCTGGTAAAAGCGACTAAGTCCAAAAAAGGCCTGGGAGGGCACCCTGGACACGTTCTCCGAGTGTCCAGGGAGCCATCAAAACCTAGAAAACGACTAAAATCCAATATGCAAAAACGATTATGTTCAAACCCCATAGTAAAACGACTAAGTTCAAACCCTCATTGTTGAAATGACTCAGTTCAAACCCTTATTCGAAACGGCTAAGTCCAAAACCCCAAAACCCCAAAACCTCGATTCGTCAAAATGACCAAGTCCAAAAAGACCAAAAGGCTTGGGAGGGCTGCCTGGACACATTCTTCGCGTGTTCAGGGAGCCCTCAAAACCTTGATTCGTCAAAACGACTAAGTTCAAACCCCATGGTAAAACGACTAAGTCCAAAACCATGGTCAAAACGACTAAGTCCAAAGCCCTGGTAAAAACGACTAAGTTCAAACTCCAAAAAAGGCCTGGGAGGCTCGACTGGGTCAATATAGACAAAGACGAAGTTCTTGCCCTCTATGCTGCCCCAGTCTAGCCTATCAATATTGACCAAAACCTCAACTAGGCCAAAAAAAGCCTAAAAATGGCCAAACACCCTGATTCGTAAAAACGACTTAGTCCAAAACCCCCACAAAAAGGCCTGGGAGGCTAGTCTGGGAGGCTAGTCTGGGGCAAAATAGACAAAGAACAAAGTTCTTGCCCTCTATGATGCCCCAGGCTAGCCTACCAATATTGACCAAAACCTCAACTAGGCAAAAGAAAAGCCTAAAATGGCCAAACACCCTGATTCGTAAAAAAACGACTAAGTCCAAAACCCAATAAAAAGGGGCCTGGGAGGCTAGTCTGGGGCAATATAGACAAAGAACAAAGTTCTTGCCCTCTATGATGCCCCAGGCTAGCCTACCAATATTGACCAAAACCTCAACTAGGCCAAAAAAGCCTAAAAATGGCCAAACACCCTGATTTGTAAAAACGACTAAGTCCAAAACCCCATAAAAAGGGCCTTGGAGGCTAGTCTGGGGCAATATAGACAAAGAACAAAGTTCTTGCCCTCTATGATGCCCCAGGCTAGCCTACCAATATTGACAAAAAACTCCAATAGGCCTAAAAGTCAAAACATTGTCCAATATGCGTAAGAAAACGCCTTTGTCTATCTTGTCCCCATACTGCCCTACATATCTCTCTCTGGGAGGCTAGAATAGGGACAGAAATCATGTCCCTATTCTAGCCTCCTTTACTACTTACATAGGCTGATATTTGTCACATCCTGGGTTCGAATCCTACTTTTTTTAATTCTATCACCACCGACATAAGGGAGAAATGGCGACAGGAACACAGAATGTATGTGTTTATTAGAATGCCACAACTGCGGTTTGGAAAGTACAATGCTATAACATTGAATATTATCTAGTTAGCGTGATAATTTGCTGTAAGTGGCAATGATATAGTTAATTATCGTATCCACGCATGGTATTTGTCAATCAAGGTTTATTGCTTCATCTTGAAGTAGTAAACAACAAACAAATCCGCGTATCTGATTATTTATCAGTACCTTGTTCTTATGGAAGTTGTCCTTCAAATGAAAGACCATGATGTTTGGCTGACAATTGGACTTCTAATCACCAAGGTACCACGTTTAGATCAAAAGTATGCATTTTCTATCCTTCTCTTAATTTTACATGACCATTTTTCTTTTAAAATTGCATTTAAGTACATGTACCGTCTCTTACACGGATTCCTTATTCATACCAGACTTTAATAACCTTGTAATAATAAAGAAGGCGAAATTTTGCCTGAAGTATTAAAGTGACATTTCACATTTATTTCATTTTTTAAAAGTATGTCTTGATGAAAATTGAAAAATTGTTTATCCTAATGCGCAGAAATGCTACCAGTTTTTTACAGCTGTTATTTATAAGCGAAAAACGCGTCTTGTAAGTTCAGATAGAAACGACAAATTCTATATAAATCTGAACTGTTGTCCACAACAATTTGTCTAATTTTAGCACAAAAATATATATTTCTCGTAAACGGCTCAATATTTTGACTTAAAATTTTCAGAATTTCCATAAGAAAATGTGCTCTTTCAGATAGAATAAAAGTAAAATTCATATAATGATAATTGTGAAATGTCACTTTAAATGAACAATGTTGTATTGAATAATCAGACAAAAACACCATTTATGCACTGTGCTATAAGCTGCCGAACTACAAACGGGTAATCACGCGACTGAACAACAACAGTTGCAAAATACCTTCAATGATTCTGTAAATTCGTGATTGATTTGAATTTGGCTTGAAACAGAGAATGTCATTTATTTGTTGGATGCGATGGAGACATAATACCAGATAAAACAATTAATGACGAGCAAACAAAAATTTCCCGCCATAAACTAGTTGACACAACGACAGATAGGTCTAATTGAGTGCAGATCTGGAAAGTTGTCCCTTAAGGCTTTGGAGCCCAACATAATTCAAGATCAGCCTGCGTATACACGCAGTCTGATTATGAACCACGTTGGTCTCCAATACCTTATTTGTGTAACAACTGTAAGACAGCAGCATGGATCCTGGTTCGACTGCTCCTAGTCACAGTCTAATCAAATTAAACGCGTTTGTCTCAAAGCTTTAAGGGACATTTTTCCAGATCCTGGCTCAATTATTTTCTTACCTTCCATTTTATACTGACAAAGAAATCCTGTGAAGCCAATACCAGCATTTAAACACATGATAATAATTCAACTCTCGATTCCAAAGTTTGGTGTTAATCCAAATCTTAACGTAGTAACGTAACTCTCGATTTCGAAGTTTGTTTTTTATATGTAGATCTACTTAGATTTATAAGCAATTTCAAAACTGCTTAAAGTTCTAAGTTTTCTCACAACATAATAAAGTGTAGATATTCACTTCTTTATACAGTTAATGGCATTGTTTTTGTTTTTGGTTAGTCTTATATCATTTATAAAAACATATAACTGTAGTAAATCCCTTTGGATAATATCAAAGACAGACTTATAATTATTGGAATTGTAATCTACAATGTATATCAACTCATTACTTTGCAACACGAACAAACTGTTTTAATCTAATAAAAAGTAGGAATATATCAACATTTATTTCTAAGTCACTGTTTGATTAAAAAAGAAAGATAGACAACCTTGACATTGTCAAATAACCTTGGCTACGTCATTATTTGGGTCAACAAATATGGCGGATGTATGTCCAAAATTGTTGAAACTACAGTTTATTCATACCATAGAAACTAATTTTCTTGATAATCAATGTCTATTAACCCTTTCCCAAACGACAAACTTTTAGGGTGGTCCAAATTGAAAGCTGCTGCAGACAACAAAACGGATGCTGATTGAGACAGGATTTGTGTAGAAAAAAATACAGAAAATATTGATGCAAAAGGAGAAACTGCTGGTTATCAGCAGTTTCTTCTTTTGTCTCAATGTTTTCTTAAGCCCATTCTCCTCTTAGGGACGTCAAAACCAGGTCTTGTGTGAGAGAGGGTTAAAGATTCGAGGCAGATCAAGATATGACGTGGATAAATACAGATAGAAGAATCCATTTCACTCTCTTGCAGTTTCTAAAAGGATATCATAATAGATGAACATGGATTTTGACCAGACTGTGTTGGGCTCATACACATTATTATTTTGTTTAGTTTAAACATATTTATATAACATCGATAGGAAAAGAATATTTAACAACTTCCTGGAAACAGCATCAGTACTCGCGCTGAATACATGGCCGTTAAAAAGCCGGAGAACATCCTCTGCTTACGGGGATCGATCTCGGAGCCTATTGGTCGAGAGGCCGATTCTCTCCCCTCTCGATCACTTCCTAACAAGGTCCACCTTTTCCATATCTCGAAGCTATTTTTACTCGCACACGGTCTTAGGAAATACCGACTAAAAGCCACTAAATTACACACAACTCCATTAACCCATTTTGTCTATAAAAGCACCGAAAATAATTCCACAAACCAAAAAAGGCCAATCCCTAGGACGATATAATTAACCAAGATGTGGGGAACGATAGTTCTTGTGTTATCTGACTATCAAAAATATACAGCCGAATTCCTTGAGGAATATGCCCAGAGGAAAATGTAACCTATATTCCAATAAACTTTGGGGGGGGGCGTTTTGTTAAGCTTAAAATTTGGCATTTCGATAGACCAGTAAATTAGTGTTTTTATTGAATGAGTGTTTGATTGGTTGAATCATTATTCAGATATCTCAATATACAGATCAATTCCTTGAGCGGCCGTATAATCAAACAGAAAGGGCAAAAGAAGTATATGCAGCATTTCCTCCTTGTACCTCTTTTTTGTACCTAATTGGACCATTATTACATCTTTGTTAATGTAAATTTTGTCATGTACAACTGGATTTCAATAGGGCCATCCTAAATATATTTTCTATGGGAAAGGGCTGAGTCGATAGAAAAGGGACGCCCGTATTCTTGATCAGCTATCAAATACCATACTTGTGTTACACATTTACATTTTCACGAAAATCGAGATGTAAAGCTTTCAATGTTCCCTGCAGAAGTTATCTGTTACATCTCGAGGAAATGACACAAAGAACGTCAACATAATTTCGACTATAATACACATATGTAGGGACATCAAGATAAGGTCTTGTTTGGGAAAGGATTAAATAACAGGCTAAATGAATTAAACTCTAAAATATATTCTGCAATATTCGCCACACATCAGTTAAGTGTGCATAAGTCTTTTCCGTCACAGAAAAAAATCTCATTTATATGCAGGTTCAATTTTCAAGCTTTTGCAGACAAGAGAAGACAACTGAAATTGGAAATGTTTCATTTTTTGCAAAAAATAAAGGCAAGATTAAAGCTTTTGAAATGCGGCTTGATACTCTGGGTAAGTCAGCAATATAATTACTGATTAAAGTTGATTTTTTTTATTTCTTTAGAACTGATATTTACTTTTTTTATACTTCAAAACAAAACATCATAAGTATTGTCCAGCAAGATTAACCCGGGACATCTGCATATGTAATGACCCCACTTCGGCTTTGTTTTGTTAAGACGCTTAACTAACGGACTTTGCGCACGAAAATTAAGTTGTCCCGGGTTAACCTTGCTGGACAATACATGCCATTTTTGTTACTCTAAAATATAGGCCATTGTATGCAATTTTACCATAATATTTCTCGACACGCGAACAACTCGTTATGTATGTCCATTCTGTAGATTTACAGTGCCGTAAAATAGCAATGAATTTTGTGCTAAAGATAGAATTGGTTCACCGTTATGTTTTGATAAACCGTCGGTATTGTTACAAAACCTCGTATCTACGTCTTGAGTCAAGCCGTAGTTTCGTAATTTTATAACAACACCTACGAAAAACAATTGTTTGTCCGAAGTTGCGTCACTGTTTACTTGATAAAATCGTTCCCTATTGTGGTACGGTGAAAGAAATCAAACCGCCTTTCACTGGCTTTGTTATTGTGTTTTACCATTTCCAAAAAAACTCTTCATTTTGTGGTCTCTAATACAATTGTTATAGTAAAATGTAAAAGAAACCTCAGCGCGGAATCATGTGACACATTAAATATTATTTTTTTAAAATACATGTAATTGCATGTATGTTTATTACGTGCCCGATTTGAAGCAGATAATGTAAAAAGACGTTAGCGATTCGTTGTCATGGATATTTGAAACAGCATCTTATAAAAAAAGTTATTGACTACCAACTAAAAATTTCAGCCAGTCGTCAATTACGTTTTTTATCAATTGATTTGTACAAGTGCTACCAGAACATGCAATTCCTTCACATTTTCCGCCGTTTCTGTTTTCTAATAGGCCACACATCAACAGAATTATTGAAAATTTTCAATTTGGCAATTGGTTTGTTACGTGTTTCCCCGATTGAATTCGGGTGTTCGAGGAATAAGACTCATATATCTGTTCTTATAAAAGGTATCTCAAAGCATATCTTTGCTTTTCAACGAAAACCATATCTTTGCTTTTCAACGAAAACTTCGTAACTGAAGCTTAAAACAAGCTGAAGTTGCGATTTTTTCGTTGAAAATCGACGATATAAATCTAGACTTATGTAGGATATCTTCCAATACAATTATACGCTTGTCAACTTATATACTGAAACAAAAAAGAAACGCAACTTCATTTTCAATTCCTTCTTACGCAAAGACATCGAATCAGATTTAAACAAAACTTAATACATTTAAAGCAATAACATTTCACCTTGTTAAGTTCACAAAATCTTGTTGGTAGTCAATTTCATTAATAAGAAAATACCCAATTTAAACCGGGCGTCAACACAATACGTCAAAAAAATTGGACGTAGGTCGAAAAACACAATCTGTTTCGTTCAATTTGGTCCGATATTCGAATGTTGTGGAGTCCATACGAGTTATTAGCGGTCTCCGTTGCAGTCTTAAACCTATCAAGTAGGTGGGGTTAACGTGATTATACGGTCCTGCTATGACGTCATATCTCTTGCACGTTCGCCTCGTGCTCAATCGGTTGTGGTCCAATTGAGAGCCAACAACGTATACAGTCAAAAATTTGTCGATTTTTGTCCCATCAATGTCTTACGATAACATTTTGAACCTTTTCCACCAACAACATCGGTACTGCAGTCAGGCAATGGTTTTGGCCTGGCCTTGCTATGCGTAGCGTAGTGAAAAGTGTGTGAACGCTTTGGCGTCTTCATTGTCTATATCCTAGCTTGTGTTTGGTGAAATTTTTTTTTGATAGTAGTCATCTAAAAAAACACGGCAGGGGATAATCAGTTTTTAATAATTTACCATGTATCACGTGATGAATGTACGACATCTGAAGAAAATGGTACTGTATTTATGCGTATGGATGCAGGTATATTAAAAATGTACTCAATAGCCATTAATAACATATTTTGTCGAAAATATTATGAAAAATTGGGGTTGCGTATCTTTTTTGTCCTAGTATACAATGTTGTAACGATAAACCGCCCAAAAATTTAACAAGACTTAGTTTTGAAATCTCTACTGTAACAATAAGATTAGATAATGTCAATTGGGAAAACAGACGAACATGATAATTTCAGCAGCATTTTTTTTATTATTCCTTAATATTTTCCGTACTCTATTATACCCAACTTATACCTCCAACAGATTTCAAATCTGATTTTTTGAAATGGTTTTCTGAGTATTCTGTAGTTTTTTTTTTTAAACAATGTTTATTTTCAAAAATTGAATATGTAAGGTCACGACAAAAAACACCGGAAACAATAACTTGAATTACTTACTAAAAATACAATAATCCATTCTTCAATATAAAAAGATATTCCGTGCAAGCCATAAACAGACGGTGGCAGGATGGCGGGATAACCCACAATTAACCTTTTACCAAACGGAACCAATTAAGTCTGGCCAAATTTCAAAGGTATTGTGCACAGCCAACAAAATGTATGTTATTAAAAATATCTATACATCAAAACACAGAAAAATAATTATGCAAAAGTTCATCGTTATTTTCTTCTTTCGCATAAATGCTACGCAAGATATTTCTATTTGGGGACGTAAATGCCATGTTTAGTTAGGGAAAGGGTTAAATACAAAATAGCGTGCGAAGGCCAGACTTATTTTGTTTGAAACTTTAAAAGAAAGGCAGACCTGCAACCTTACAGTGTGCAGTTTGATAATTAGTTGCATTCTGTTGTCAAAGTCTTATACACATTGGTGAGAGAAACTTAATAAAATCACGGGGTATAATCACGTGACTTAGCTAGAATTCAAGAACATCATCAATATATTTGTTAATGTATACTTGACCAATTTGAATTCGGTTTGACGCAGAGAAGATCGGTAAATGCCAGGGATAATATGGACATGGTGGATATTTGAAAAATCATCTGATGAAAAAGTTATTGAAGATCAACCAAAATTTTGGTTGATCTTCAATAACTTTTTTATCAGATGATTTTTTTCAAAAATACATTGCGTCCATCCAATGCGCTACGTTTGTCAACCTTCTCTGCTTCAAGCCGAATTCTAATCGGTGCCGTATTAACAGAATTATTGAAGATTTTCTGAAATTGTCGTATCACGTGATTATACACCGTAAAAATGTTCAAAATATATTTCTGTCAGGGCCTTGATATGCTTTAATTCTTTTTTTTTTCTGAAATATTGGAGCCAGGAAAGTGATATGCACATTTTCCTTCTGTACCCCTATAAACTTCTCTTATAGATTACAACTTTTGAAATCGGTTCTAGACATTCCATCTATCTATAAGGTTATTCGGCAATACAACCAGGATTATATTCATTATATTCAAATGAACACATCATCAACTTATAAATAAGGTCAAAATGGGAAACTTTTTCGAGGAAAAGCAGACCAAGGATATTCAGTAACCAGTATTTATTCTTTTACGCTAATAATAGAGTGTCTACTTCTTAGAAGAAGTTAGTAAAATGCACTATAATCAACCCGTTCCATAATATTTAAACCCTTCCTAGAACTTTAAGTTGTTTTTTTTTTCATTTTTCTTTTTGATTTTTCAAAATAGATCTACTAGAATTATTGAAATCAGCTCTTTATGTTGAATGATAAGGAAACATTTCAAAGCATCTAGTCAATAGCATCAATACCAATTTAAAACTAATTTTTATCAGCTTAACATACCTAGAATTCGACATTGTGTAATTCTCACATGAATATTTTGTGGAATGAATCTTAATCGGACCGTGAATAAAAGAAACGTTACCTTTACTCGAAGACAGACGTGTTGTACTCTGTGCATGCCGCATCGGACTAAAATCATTTGGACTCCCCATCTTACTTTTCGGCATTTTCGAGTCCCCTATTTTCCGCGGCAATTCAGTTATATTCGCCACACTTGACGCACGTGATAGCGGTGCATTAACTTCATCCATGTCCAAAGTATCAGGTCGCTCTCCGCTTTCATTCAATCTGCTCCGTCTAATCATGGTCGGTGTAAAATTATGACTCTTGCTTCTTTCTAGTCTATTCACATCAGAATCATAGCCTTCCTTGTCCTTACGGCTAAGATTTATTTGTGACTGATATTTTCTATGTATATCAGCAGATCCTTGCTTTCTGTCCTTATTCCGACCAGCGCTATAACTACGCCCACTTCGTCCGCTTTGTCCACTACGTTCACTGACGTCATCTCTGTTTTCACGTTCACCACGACGTTGTTCACGTTTTTCACGTTTACGTTCATAACTCGAGCTAACTTTATCGACGTCAGATTCGTCCGTTGACGCTATACTAGCTGACGTTACTATTACGTTTGGACGTCTCAATCTCGGTGACGTTTCATCATTGTCTGTAATCACTGACTCGTTCATGCTATCATTACTCATATTTCTAATGTTTTTATTATGTCCATTAATTTCATTAACATTGTGTGTATCATATTCTCTATCATAATTTACATTATTCCCCTCACCTTTCCTATGACCAACATTTGACACAGCAACACGATGGTTATCGGAATCATTAAATTCACCTTCCATGCTATCATTATAATCCACATCCCTTTCACGATGTTGTTTTGTCGACCTGTTCGGAGATCTATCCCGAGTTCGCCTAATCGAGATGTTTTGGTTTTGACTCCTCCCACGCGATTCATTCGCACGTGAATAACCATCATTGAAGTCATCATGATCGCGATTTTGTCCTCTTTGTTGTTTACCATGACCCTCTTCTTCAAACTCATCATAGTCCGCCATCATGCCACGTCTGTTATTTTTATTCACTCTTCTCCTATGTACAAACTCATCGTTTGCGTTTGTCCATTCATTATCCTCATCATCGTCACGTGAATCGTCTATATTACCGGTATCCCGGTCGCGTCTCGTATTTCTATCCCGCCTGGAGTGACTCGCTTCCATTTTGACACGCCTTTTGTTCTGTGTATCTATCTGTTTATGGCGTGCCAATTGGGACATGTTTATATTGCTGGTACCCCGCGTGTCACGTGACTGCTCATCATATTGCAGCATGTTTGTCTTACTGGTGCCCTGCATATTACGTGACTGCATATCATTTTGTACCGCAGAAACAGGCCCTCCTCTGGTGATGTAACTCTCCAGCTCATTTAAAGTTGCTTTCTCATTCAATGACAAATGTTTCTGCACTTCATTACCGCTAAACCCTTCACTATCAGAACTCGAGTTCAGATCTGCCGAAATTTCTTTATGCTGTTCTTCATGTCCTTCTGGTTCAGTGTTTTCATAATTTGTATACTCGTCGTCTAATAACGACGCTCTAGAAGATATCTTCTCTTTTAGTTCTGACAGGTATGGGATACCAGCAGAATCTGGTTTGCGAATCAACTTTGTTTGCTTTGTTTTACTTCCCCGAACATTGTTCAATTTCTGCATATCTGGTCCACGAGAGAAAACATCACCACTATAGCTTACCTTTGAATGAGTTACTTCTTCTTTAGATGGTCCATTATTCTTTAATCCAAATTTGTTCTCATTTATCGTTTTATCCTGTTTTATGATATTAATTGAATGTCGTCTTTTAGTACGAACACCTGGTAATTCACCATCTACCTGTACTTTAAGGTAAGGATCAATCTCCGATTCCGTTTGTTTCTCACTCCTATTTAAGTCATCATCTTTATCGTAACTGGTACTTAAATCAAACGAAACATTTCTCCGAATTTTCGCAGTGCGTCTAGGTTTACTCGTTTCCGTACTGTGAGTGTCATCATTACCAAATCCAGCTTCGACAACTCTCAGTTGGTCCCTGCCATGTGTAGGTGTCTCTTTGTCTAATATATCATCGTTCTGTGAACCCTCGACAGATAACAATTGTTTCTGCTTGACTAGCCGTCTTTGCTTCCCATGTGATCCGTCCCTTTTAGCATTGTCTAAGTCCTCATATATCTCACGACGCACACTTTCAACGTCTCGTTTGTCCAAGGCAGAAACAAAAGTGTTTGCATTTCCAATCTTCTGAATGACACGGACCAGTTTCTTCAGATTCCATGTCCTTTCTCCCCGGATTCTGTTAACATTCTGAACACCGGTTGTCTTGGAAACCGTATATTTTTTATTTCGCTCCTGGGATGGTGCATATGTTGTATCTGGCACACGCAAGCCTGTTTCGCTCCCAGATCCGGACAAGGTCGCCATTGTTCATCTATTATTCATTGATCGGATCGCTACCCACTTTTATGTTCAAATCATGCCGGTCCCCAGGGACTACAAAGTCAATGTAGATCATCTAGATTAAAACCAGATGGGTACAATAAACAACAATAGGTTTTTAACTAATCAAGTCGATAGGATGGCTAATTATATTGATGAATCCTTTGCATGAAACCGGCTCGACAGGGTTGATAAATGTACTGTTGTGTCCATTTTTCTATTTAATAACCCAATTTTCTTGTAAAGGAAACTTCTTTAACCAATTTTTAAATTAAATGCAGAATTCAACACAAACGGTTGATCACTTGCATGTAGTTATGAGCGCTCGTATAATCAATTTGTCATGAAAATGTCAGCACATCTTTCATTCTGTTAAAAAGCAAATCAAAGGTGGACAACTGCGTTATAAATATTGTAAAACCAAATATTGGTGATGTATCGTCAGTCAGCATGTGGTATAATTTGAAATAATTGTATTATAAAATTTTACAGATTCTATTTGAGACAAATATCATCGCTTTTCAACGGAAACCTCGATACTACAGCTTGTAAAGCAGCGATATGTTATGCTATTTATAGATTTTAACGAATCTACAATGCCGTCGTTGACGCAATGGCCGGTATGGACGATAGCCATAGTCTAGTAATTCATAGGTCACGATAATTGACCTGGTAGAGCATCCTTAGCTATTGGCTAAAGCTGCTCTGCCAGATCATTTATTGAGAGCTATACAAATCTAAAAATAACATAAATAAATAAAACAATGACCACGAAATAGTGCTGTTTGAAGGCGTACGCCTATTTCTTTATTAGTTTTATTTCATTCGCATTATAGCGCTTTTTTGTAAGTAAAACGGGTGTTTTGTTTACTTAAGGTATCCAACCCCTCAAAAGCACCAAACAGCCAGAGGCGAAATTTGAAAAGTGCAAATAATTCCTAAACTGTTATTTATTTCCATTCCATGTACAAACATAAGCATTTTGCACTGTTTATAATTTTGAATTAATGCATACTTACGGAAATATTCGACAAAAATGTTAAAAATTACCTCCCTTGCATATGAATATAGAGTAAAATAATATTTATAAATTATTTTCTTCTTGAAGCATAATTTTGAAATCTGACACGGTGGATCAACTTATAATGTAATTTGATGCACGAAACATGGCTAGAAAATGGTGTTTTTAATGATGGGTCATATACCTTAATATACTAGTTTGACAAAGTAATATATCTAGAGCTGGATGTACTCGCTTCGAGTAACTTGCTTAATCATAAGCAAAAGAACAATACGCTGCTTTTCTTCGTAAACCTCGTATCTGCAGCTCAAAACAAGCTGCAGATACGAGGTTTTCGTAGAAAAGTGACGGACACTGACTTGCATACTGGGTGACACCATTTATTTCCATTAAGGATGGATATTTGTTAATTCAATCGTGTTCACAATTTTCTTTGAAATAGAAATATCTCGAATACCATTCTTTAAACAAGTTAATGTACGGGAACACATTTCATAATTTATGTCTACAATTTTTTCAATAACATTTTGAACAAATCCCTTTAAATGTTCCTGTCTGCAAATTCACAACAACTAAATTAAAACACAAGCTTCTATGAATAAATATGAATATCCATTGAAAATCATCAAAAATAATGAGTCCTTTACAATGTTCCGTCCATCAACAAAGCACAGTATTCTAACATGTTGACCAGCATTTAAGCTTGCTTTCCTAAAAACATAACCAACTCAAGCTCTTTACCACGAAAACTTTCCCCATTTTAAAGTTAATGACCACTGCCATTTTACCTACATTAAACCCTTTCCCAAACGACAGAAAAGAAGTCCAACGTGAAAGCGGTTGCATACGATAATGCAGATGTTGATACATATAAAGGTTGTGCACTGACATTTCCCAGTAATTATTTAGACAAAAGAAGAAAATAATGATAGTTAGCATTTTCTTCTATAGTCTCATTGTTTAAAAATAAGAGGTTTTCCTATCACAGACGTTAAAAATCGGTCTTGTTTGGAAAACGGTTAACCCATTTTTTAAACCAATCACAATTACAATAATACAATTAAATACAAAAAAAAATCTGCGACATTCTATTTGGTCTAATGGCATTAAAATTCGCTATCTTTCCTATACCTTTTCCAAAACAATTTCTGGTTTTGACGTCCAAACTACTTAAGGCTTGGGAAAACATTGAGACAAAAGAAGAAAATGCTGATAACCAGCATTTTCTCCTTTTGACTCAATATTTTCTGTGCTATATCATACACGAATTTTAGCTTTATCATCACCATTTGGTGCACATGTATACAGTGGCTTTCCATTTGGACCACCCTTAAAACTGTCATTTTGGGAAAGTGTTGATTCCGTAATTTAGAAGTTTCTCGGTGATGAAAGGTTCTTTGAAGTTTGAAAATCAAATAAGTATCTTTTTTGCCATTAATGAGCCCCCAATTTCAGTTACATGCCCCCGCTTATCACCGATTTTCTATTAATCTAGAGGCACAACAATTGCAGGCGTCCGAATCGAAATTAGTTTGAAACAGAGAAGGCGAAATTACGCCAGGGGTTTTCTGGACGCCCTTTTTCCAATTCAGATTAAAGGGACACAACATTCCATTTTTTTAAAGTATGTCTTGATGCAAAGATTGGTTATTCTAATGGCGTAGAAATGCTATCAGTTTTTTTAAGTTGTTATTCATAAGCGAAAATACCCCTTTAGAGTTGATACAGAAATACCAAATTCCTTATAAATCTGAACTGTTGTCAACAACAATTTGTTTAATTTTAGCACAAAAATATATATTTCTTGGAAACGGTTCAAAATTTCGGCTTAAAATTTTCAGAATTTTAATAAGAGAATTTGCTCTTTCAGATAAAAATAATAAGTGAAATTTATGTAAAAATAAATGTGAAATGTCACTTTAAGGACTACACATCAAAATTTTGGTTTCACGTAAATATTCTTTATCAGCTTTTGTTTAAAAGTACCACCACACTAAACAATTTCCAGATATTTTACACCTCTACTTCAAAACCAATTAAAAAATCGATCCGGTACTAACGGAATTCATGAATTTTTTCTGCACTTCTTGTTATTGTTGTGTCCCGGACCCGTATCCTCCTTGGATAGGTACAATCGGTCCAGATCTTACCGAATACCAAGACTATTGTTGTCTAACCTATAGCTTTAAGTATTCGATCCATCATTAGATACCAAACACTTCGTACAACCTGGGCGACATCTGTTTTAACAGAGATAGGCGAGGATGTGCGGATTTTCAAAATCCATATAGATCTACTTTCATCAATTTCTGTTGCCATGAAACATTGCACAGTGGGAGACCATATTCCACGAAATGTTTAGCTTTTAAATAATGGGTGGCATCCCTTGAATGCGTGTTTAGTTGTTTATAAAAGGAAAATTTCAAGCCAGGAAACTGTAATATCGGTATCACGGTGAGGAATGCAGGAAAACGACACAATTATTACAGAAAATCGCCAATAATATTGTTAATACTTGATAAATTTGAATTCGGCTCGAAGCAGAGAGGTGAAAACGCATGAGATTAGCTGGTGCGGTAGATCCTTTTAAATAAGCTGATGCAAAAAAGAGCATTGTCAAAAATTTACCGAAGTTTTGGTTGATGGTCAATAACTTTTTATCAACTTATTTTCTTTAAATATTTCGCATTCAGTGAATCATTGACCTTTTCCGCCTTCTCAGCTCCAACTCTCTTTTTTTTCGAAACGACCATATCGCTGTTTTTCAATGAAACCTCGTAACTGCAGCTTGTTTTAAGCTGCAGTTACGAGGTTATCGTTGAAAAGCGACGATATGTTGATATAAATATTGTAACATATTTGAAACGTTATATCACGTGATTCCCTGTCGTTATTATATTCAATTAAGAATTCAAATAACATGTCATTTAACATCGTTTAATATTAGGATTGATGACATGGCATTTGTTCCGTGCGACACACTTAAAATCTGTGCATCAAGCCTGATGCCTGACATGATGTATGCTCTAACATTAACGCAAAATGTCTATTTTAACTTCACCTCGCTAATTAGATATGAATATTACATTGATATTTAAAAAAACTGTCGTTCATTAAGTAAGTGGCTTTAATGATGCGTTTCTACTGTTGAAAATTGCTTTAAGGCGGTCCGTCACTAATGAGATTTATACACCATTAGAATTATTCGGAAGACGTCGTAAACATTCAACGGTGGAACGAAACGATTCTTCGTTACGTAAACGGTATAGATCGATACGTTACATGGATACTGTCTGTAGATAGAAAAGAATATCCGGCAAGGCGGAGGAATTTTTATCCAGTGAGCCGCAGGCGAACCGGATAAATTTCCGAAGCCGCGCCGGATATTTTTGACCATCTACAGACAGTAACCATCTATTCTATTTATCCTGTTACGAACATTTGTTTACAAAAAGGCGTCATTCTCGTTAAAAGAACGAACGGGATGCCTTTACCTAGTTTATCATCCTAAATAAAGACGCATAACTCGTGTTCGCGACAGAAGTTAGTTCTTAGACGAAAAAAATCAAACAAACGTTCGAACTATGTCACATTAATAGATCTACTGTAAAATAGATCTTCTCTTGATTTTTTTTCATTATTAACAGGTAAATATTATAACCATAGAACGAACTCAAATTGCAAGGAACTGTACAGTTCAAATCAAGTCGACGACGAGATTTGCCCTCGGATTGGGAATGGAAGGTTCCATTTCAACAAAGAACAAGTTTAGCAGTGACATTTATTTGAAATATTGAAAATGTTGAAATGAAGTAGCAAGAACTTGAAGCATACCATAAATGGATTTATATTTTCTCCCAACTTGTATTTACACGATCTTGGACGTCTATACAAACGTGTCATGATCTGTCATCTATCTGAATGTTTCCAATGTCGTCCATTTTTATTTTAGACATGAATTCATCAGCAAGACAAGTGTTTTTGAGGGAAGAAGACAATTCAAAAGTAACAGCCTACAATCATTTTGAAATAAAATAAGTAACCAACTATCTCATTCTCTATCCCCTCTTCAAGTCTTGTATTTAAATCCTTCCCTTAAATGTTTCCTGTTCATATTGTTGTAAACATAAACACGGCTTCCAACTGTCACAAATAACCTTTGTATTACGTCATCAAAAGCTTTTACGTCACAGAGTTTTAAAATTGGGTCAATTCTACAGGGTGAACCTAAAGTGGTGGTATTTTATAGACTAATCGACAAGGACATGAAAAATGTCTGTTGTGCTTTATATTTCCCACTCGCATCCGATTACGTATTAGGAGTAAAACTCAAACTCGGCATTGTTGTACATTTTTGGAGCGATCTACTCGATCTTCCACTATCAGTGTGGATGACTTTATCACAGAGAATTTTTATTATGAAATTTAAGTCAACAAATTCTATTTCTGAGATTTTATTATGAATATTACAAGCGTCAAGGCACAATCTAGATATCGAGTGACCTTCGCTTGATGAAAGTAGTGCCGACGTTATTGGTCACGTGACTAACTGACGGATTTCAAAAAAATTCAGGCACCCTGTTATCCGTCAGTAAATACCGGAAGTGACAGGATAAGAATGTTTACGACGTCACTCGTAAAATTCCGATGAATCATATTGGGATTCGACTACCCTAACACTATCTTAAAACAAGCATTGCTTAAATGGCTTCTTTAAATGTTAGGTTACAAACGCTTTGGAAGGAAAAGTAAAATGTCAAAAAAACATAATCCTTAATTCCATTCTATCATCAAATCAGTTTGGATCTAGAAACGTGTTCTTTAAGGCTTTTGAGTCCAACATTGTTCTAGATCCGCGTGCTTATACACCCAGTCTGATCTAGAACAATGTTGTTCTCTAATAGCTTCTTCGTGACCCGTTGCAACCGTATGAGAGCAGCATGGCTAACTGTCAGACTCCATTTGGACACAGTTTGATCCTTAAACACGGCTGTCTCAAATGCTATAATTGACATTTTCCCGATCCTGGCTCAAATGTATCTTGGCAGCAGCAGTGGCTACTGCTGTAAAGGACAAGTCTGAAATTATTGTTTCGGAGCAGTGTTTAAGCAACATTTACTTTATAAATTACGCGACTGCAAAAATTAAACTCGTCTAAATTCAAAGATGGTGCAGCAATAATTTCAGTAGATGAAAATTTATACATTTTGAATCCCTTTAGGAGGCAAATATAATGGTAATGATGGAATTGTCACCAGCAATTCCGTTGTTTCCACGATGTTTTCAAAGCCCTTATTTAGTTGGTGGCAAAGTCGACATTGTGTTTCAATGGGACAATTACAAGCAATAAATTCATTTTCGAAATATTGCGAAATGCTATTCATTATTCATTAAAATCAAAATAATATTTCGATATTTCCAAATGCATCAGCAATTAACCAAAACAACTTGTGCAGCTGGTAATATTTTGCTTTGGTTGTTACAAGGAACAGGTCTTGTTAATTTCAAGCAGCTTTAAAGAGGTATGTTTGATTATTTCTTACTACACTACTCAAAACTTATAAGTACTCCGACTATATTATATAGCATATCTCAGGACAGGCTTAACATATCTTAATTAAATTTGACACAGCTTCACTTTAACCATATAACCATAATCTATTGAATTTTCATAAACTTCACAAGAACATGAATTGATCAAGAAGCAGCTAACGGAGACCACTGTTGGTAGCAAAAGTCACAAAGTCAAGATTTTGTGTGTTCCTCGTTCGCTTACACAATAGCATGGTACCGGGAACGCATAAACATTTTGTAATTCCTGAATTATGCTGTAGGGATATCTTCTTAATAATTTAGAAGTCGATGTAAGAATCTCTATGCTTGCTAAGCATGTGTCAGATCATCATCATACTGGACGGGAAATCGTTAGTCTGTAAAACGCTTTTTCACAATTAGCAAATTTAATGCATCCTTGGCAACTGAACAATGATATGTTAACTGTGAGGTCATGCTTTATGCATGTTGTACATCTTGTCATGATGAATTGTGCCGTTATCGGAAAGTTTGGACACTGAATGGTCTCCCTTGAAGGCATATTGTATCCCTTTCTGTGACAGCCACTGGACTCCTCAACTCACGTAGGCGAGACAAAGCAATGTTACGGTCCGAATTACGGTTTGATTTCCTATCACGTGGTTGTCTTGGTAGGTTGGCAGCACTTCCGGTTCGTCTGTACTCGGCCACAAATTGGGTGACAGCAGTTGCATGTACATTTATGATACGGATTGAATTTCTTTAGAAAAATGGCTCAAATGGAACAAAAATGTTGATGTTTGACAGTTACGAACGATATTTTGAACTAAATTTGTATAGAACGACTGGAAATGTGGGTATGAGAATATTACCTACGCTATAATTGCACCACCTTGTCAAACACCCATTGTTATTGGTTGTTGTTGTAAAGATTTCCGACGCATTTTATGTTTTTATGTTTAGCACGTCAATCCATAAAAGAATGAATTGTAAATTAAGCACGTGGGATTCGTGTATAAAACACAGGAGGCGTATTTGAATTTTCTTTAGTCGACCGGAAGTTACCATTTTGCACAATAGTTTTGCAAAATGAAAATGATATCGGTCAAGTAATGAAGTTAGGGAATAAAAAACAATATCGACTTTTGATATTCCTTTATCGGGGAAAGTTTTGCGCATAATATAAAACGGAGTACTTATAAGTTTGGTTAAGTATACATGAAGTAAAATATATAATTCAATAGACATAATTATATATAATAATCCGATCTCAAGAATTATTTTAATTTGATTATAGATTTATTGCTTCAACAATGATAAGACGATAATCACGTGTCATTTATCTAAATAAGTAAGTACAAACGAAATCAAAACTATCACTTCAAATATCTAAGCAGGAGAAAAAACGACACCTATATTGCTCTGTACAAAAAAATGGCATTGCCTTATTTCAATGATGGCGTTGAAAGAATTAGACAGAAGATTTAAATTGATATATACTGGCCAAAAGTCGTAACCGGCCACTTTAAAAATGACTATAACTTTTTTAAAAGTTATTACATTTTAATGAGATTTGATATGTTAATTTTTAAGCATAGTGCCCGTGGATTTACATGATGATTTATCAATAGTTGTCAAATTTTGATGTGTAATAAAGGAAAAGCTCAAAAAGCTCTAAATCAAAATAGAGCTGGAGATAATACACTTTCAACAATTCAAAGTACACAAATCGTTAGCTGCAACCTAGACCAAGAAAAAAATTGGAAAACATTGTCAATTTTGTGTGACTTTTGACTACAGAAGAAGCAGAAAGAATGGGAGGCATGGTAAAATGGTGTTTAAATTCAACCGGCAAAGCATTTGATCAAGCGAATATGCTCAAATATGGTCTGGTATGGAAAGACGATGCAACAAAACTGATTTTTTAGACACGTCCTACATTTTGTAGCCCGCCGTGAATCATCATTCCATATTTAAATCATTTTCGAAGAAAAACGTGTTTTAGGTGTTGTCTTTAAGAACCGTTTTTTCTGCATACATGACCTCTTTCATTTTCTTTTACGGCCGTATGCCGCGCACAATTGTCAAACATTTTCAATTTTTTTCTTGGTCTATGTTGTAGCTAACGATCCATGAGACAAAAAATACTACATTGGCAATATTCTGAGCTGTGTGTGAATTTAGAGCTTTTTGAGCTTTTCTCACGTTGCATTTTTATTTCAATAAAACAACGGTAACTTTTCGCCAAAATCAACTGGAAAGTTGCTTAAAAATTCACATAGCAAATTTCATGAAAATCAAATCACCACAGAAAAAATTATCTTTTTTTTTAAGTGGCCGGTTAGAAGTTTTGACTAGTATATTTCAATAAAACTTGATGTTAAGTATAAATTTTCTCCTTTTCAAGCATTTTTTTCATTTTCCTCTTTTTATACACATTAAAAGTATCAAGTCAAAGACAATGTTTGATTATCTTTTAAGATACTAAAATATACTAGAGGAAAGAAGAAACGCAACAACTATTTTTTGTTATTTTTCTTAATTCTTTTATGTTATTTAGTCAAAATTGTTACAGGGCACTATACCTTGATGTTGACTTTTGTGTTTACGTTACAACCAGTCTTACCTGTGAGATAACGTCAAAATAGACGTTTACATATTTCTAACGTACAAACCTTTAAATATCCAAATTTTACATAAAACTCTTTTACTTTGAGTAGATGCACGTCGACTCGACAAAAGGCAATAATTTTCGTTTGGATTTAATCCCTCATATCATTTTGAGACCTATTCAAAGACGTCGTCCGGTAGAAATTGTGATGTTAACGAATTGAAAATCTAAACCCGCAGTTGCTGCTGACTTTGGTGTACATCAGTTAACAAAATATTGCTTGAGATAACGTCTTAGAACCAACGGAACAACTGACGGTGGCCCAAAAAGCGGTCGTCAACGTCTAACTTCACGACGTCAGGACCATAACGTTTGCTTATTTTACCGACGGAAACAAATTGTCTTAACTATTGATGCTATTCATGGACAGTACAGCAATCAAATTTCAGCCAGGAATCGTTAACGTCAGTTTGGATTGCGTGCAAGAACGCGTTTAACGTTGACCCCCAAAACGCTCTCATTTAAACGCATTTTGATGGCACGTACAATCTGTGACCTTGGTGAAATTTTGACACTAGAAAGTCAAATGATGAAGTTTTACTATGCATTGAAAAAAGTACTCAAATTAGGGTCATTTTGAGAAAACAAAAAACAAAACGTATGATCAAATTATTTTTTGTTGTGTTTCTTTTTTCCTTTAGTATAATTACTCGTAATTGACGTCAGGTCGCAAAAAAGACACCTTTAATCCAATAACGAAGTCATACCATTTTATGATTCGATTTAGAATCTATAATGGACAGCAAAAATGCAGTGTTCGAAAGTTCACATTAAATTCTTGAAAATAAACCGTTTTCGGTCGAAATATTAAAGAGACACCCCATGGATATTTTCTGATAATATTTACGTTTTATGTATGAAAGAGCTTATTTTCTGACAATTCAAAGCCAAAGTATTGCGCAGTTCACGAGGAAACTATTTTTTATTAATATGAAATAAATTGTGGTTCACCACAGTGCAGAGGTAATTGGAATGTGCCATTCCCATCTTAAAATTTTTTTGGCTTATTAACATTTTAAAATAAAATGAAAGAATTTATACATAAACTAGAGGAAAGAAGAAACGCAACAACTATTTTCTGTTATTTCTCCTAATTCTGTTATGTTATTGAGTCAAAGTTGTTACTGGTAATTAAAGGGCACTGTATCTTAATATTGATTTTTGTGTTTACGTTAGAATCTGTCTTACCTGTGAGATAACGTCAAAATAGACGTTTACACGTTTCTCACGTACAAACTGTTAAATCCCAAAACTTTACACAAATCTCTTTTGATTTGTGTAGACGCTCGTCGACTCGACAAAAGGTAATGATTTTCGTTTGGATTTAATCCCTCATATCATTTTGCGACTTATTCAAAGACGTCATCCGGTAGCAACTGTGATATTATTGAATGGAACATCTTGACCCGCAATTGCTGCGGACTTTGGTGTACATCGGTTGACAAAATATTGCTTGAAATAACGTCTTAGAACGAACAGAACAACTAACGGTCGCCCGAAAAGCGGTCGTCAACGTCTAATGTGACGACGTCAGGACCATAACGTTCGCTCATTTTACCTACGGAAACAAATTCTCTTATATAAAAAAAACTGTTTATGTTATTCATGGACAGTACAGCAATCAAATTCCAGCCAGGAATCATTAACGTCAAATTGGATTGCGTGCAAGAACGCATTTTACGTTGACGCAAAATCGCTCTCATTAAAACGCATATCTTTGCCACGTAAAACCTGCGACCTTGATGAACTTTTTACACTGGAAAGTCAAATGATGAAGTTTTACTATGCATTGAAAAAAGTATTCGAATTAGGGTGATTTTGAGAAAGACAAAAACATAACGTATAATCAAATTTATTTTTGTTGCGTTTCTTTTTTCCTTTAGTATATTAGAATAACAAATCTTGGCATTAAAACATACTTTTAAAAGAATGACATGGAAATGGAATGTCTCTTTAATAAAAGAGTTGTCAATTTATTTCTAGTAAAGCGTTACGAGCTACGAGATTTCTTTTTTAGAAATCAATAGGCAGAATTCAGAGATGTTTCGACTTGGGGTTTTCCTTACAATTGCTACTATCATGTCAATGACAACCCTGTCTTTGGCTGGCAATTCGCACCATTTTGAATCCCAAACCGACTCGAAGGTTAAGGACGAGTTTGTTTACTCAAGCGGGGAAACAGTTAGCGTACTTCAGTGTGCGGCGGAGTGTGCTCGGAACCAGAGCTGTACTTCCGTTTCCTTCAATGAAAATGGCGGAACCTGTCTCTTGTCGGAGTACCGAATAATTGGAGCCAGCAACGCCGATATGGTGACTACTGAACAAGCTTGGACTGCGCTCTCAAAGAAAGGTAAAACATCATTCTGATTAAAATCAGGTGTTAACCAATAGTAACACCTGACAGGTACCAGTTAAGGGTCATCATCTATGATCTATCGAAAACCAAAATCGGTTGTAATTACTCTAACCACTTAAATATCTTGTCATATACGATTTTTTCATGACAAGCGCGTGCAAACACATGGTGGTCCACTCAAACGTAAGGTCCTTGTGGCCTAATTGTCGCTTTTTATCACTGAACAGAATCTTGAAAGCATTTATTTGATTGGCCAGAAGAAAAGATCACTGAAAAATTACCCCGTACTGGTGCCTCCCAGATGTTAATGTCACTTAAAATCGGATTTTAATCCGATTTGGTAAGTCATGTCAGCATGAATTAACCAATCCCAAACAAGACATGGTTCTGACGTCCTTTATAGAATACACTTGAGAAACAATTGAGACAAAAGTAGAAATTGCTGATAACCAGCGCGACAAATATCTTTCTGCCATCAATGATTCGTAATTGACCATACGCCGACTGTCAATCAAAAACATCGATTAGCCAATGGACGACCAGAAAAATGTCATGCCCCAATTGTTCTCCGTTACACGTCGTGTTCTTGTATCGATTTATCGACTGACAATCAAAACAATAAACTTGCCAGTGGCAAAGAATTTTGTGCTAACAATAGACTAGGTTTACCGTTGTGTTTTGATAAACCGTCGGTGTTACAAGATTTTATAACAGCACCTACGAAATACTATTTTGTTTGTCCGAATGTACGTCACGATTAACAAAATAAAATCGTTCCCTATTAGCGATCACATCCTTATTGTTTGTCTTAAATTCTATGTTGGGCGGAGCGATCAGTCGATTGGCGTTTGGTCAATTCGTTAACCTATGAGGACGAGCTGCTGGGAGGTCAGTGAGGAATATAGGATGTCGTAGAAGTGCTGGTATGAGAAATGACAGAAATCAATGGTCATGTGCTTAAGCCGCCGGGATATGACCAAAACAGTTGACGCACAATCAGTCAAGCAATTAATCAATCGAATTAAAATATGTTACTCCCCTTTATCTATATAGCTCTGTTAATTACATTGCATTTCAGGCGGAAACGGCCAACAGATGCCAGCTGGTGGATGCCAGACTAATTACACAATGTTAGGAAATGGGAAATATTATCGTTTCTTAACTGAAATACACAATTACAGCACGGCACTGGTGAGGACATATTACCATGGCTTTTCGACAAATTTTACATAATTTTTTTTATCTTAATTAAGGGGGAATGCTCCGGTTTCCTAAATTTTTCCCAATAATAGAATTTACTTATATTTTGTATGTTGAAATTACATGTTATTACCAATTGAAAAATAAAATGAAAATGAATGGTCATCGATCTTGTTTGTATTACATATCCCTACAGCGAAAATATGCACAATTTCTTGCACCTGTCAAAGGTCACTAAAATGCTGAAGAAATACTGTATAATATAGGGTTAATTCACGTTTTTGAGGCCATTAACATTTGCAGAGGCCCAAGAAATACGTTAACGCCCGACTGCGAAGCAGGAGGGTCGTTTTCGTATTTTGCGGGCCTCTGCGAATGTTAACGACCGAAAAATACGTGAATTGACGCTATTATTGCATAAAAAGCATAAAATTCCAATGATTACTTACCCCAAACCCCTTGATATGTGCGTAAATTGAACCGAGGTGAGATAAGAAAATGTCCGCCATTGTTGTTTTGTTCTGATAAATCTTCCGAGAATTTATGTTATGCGTGACGTCGGTAAAACAACGTTACGTCATAATTTGGCGCTAAAAGGCGAATGTCGCTTATTTAACGTAAGACGTTGAGAATTGTGCGGGAAAAGAGACAATTGTTTATTTTGAAGGGTAAACTCGAGGATATTTGAGTGCAAAACCGGTCCGATATCGCACGTGAATCTGCCGATTAATGCACGATTTCTCTGGATATCCGCCCGGTATCTTCCCGTTATTCAATGTCGATAACGGCCCAAAAACATACTTTTTAGGCAATAATCATCGTTTAGTCCCGAAAACGGATTTAAAGTAACGCATTACATTTCATAAGAACAGAAACCCCAAAATGTAAGCCATTATTTATAAACGCGTAAATGTATAAAACAGCATGCTCACGTGTTCAGTTAGATTAACGAAGCTGGAGTGTTTTATGTCAAAATTTGATTATTTTTGGAAATATTTCAAGTTCTACATAATAGAATTTGATAAAACTCCCTTATTGTATTAAGCAACATGTCCTGGTAATTATTCAAAAAGAAAATGTATAGGTCATCGCACTTATTGGTAAATAAAAGCAATTTTTATCAGCTACACATAAAAACAGTCGTAACTGCATACACACTTACAACTGTCTTGCTGTAAATAATCGATTTCCATCTCGAGTAAATTAGTTTCGCATAATAAATACACTTTTACCGTCGAAAATGGTAAATTGTAATGACGTGTTTTATTATTGAAAATATGGTAGTGAAACATATATGGTACGAAACATTTAATTTTCTACAGTAATGACCGAGTGTTCCGAAAAACTGGAGCATTTCCCCTTAAGTGTTGCTGTATATATTTTTGGGGGTGGATGGGGGTGGTGGTTGTTGTTGTTGTTGTTGTTGTTGTTGTTGTTGTTGTTGTTGTTGTTGTTGTTGTTGTTGTTGAAAAGCAGCGAAATGATTCAATTGTTTGGCTATATTTACACTAAAAGTAGGTTATCTCTAATGAGAATGAGAATCTTTCGGACTGTCTAATGAGACTCACCTGACGGGGCAATCTTTAGGGCTGCCATCCAGGGCTAGAATTTCCCTTAAAATGACTCGCAATATTTTTCTAGTGGCCTTTGAAACCACTAGCAAAAAGGCAAATTCACTCGCAATCTGGTTTTGTATATCATAAAGGTTTTCATTTTGAAAATTAAAAGCATAATATGGTGCATAATTTAAAAGACATGTCTGAAAACTAGTGCAGTTTGTCAATATTTGGAAGTTGTTTTGTCAGCCTTTTCAAGCTACATTCAAGCCATCGGTTGGTTGATTGGTCTGGCTGCGAAAGCCTGTCCAGACAACTCCTCCTACACTTACCGACCGATTCAGTTCATATATACTTGGCACAAGTGTTCATTGTGACCTGTAGATGTTCAAGATGCAAACTTCACGAAAATCGGACCAATAGCTTTTGAGTTATGGCCCCTAATTTGACGAAAAATGCTTGTCCGGACAACTTCTCCTACAGTAACCGTCCGATTCGCTTCATACTTGGCACAAATGTGCATTAGGAACTGTAGACGTGCAAGATTTAAATTTCACGAAAATCGGGTCAATACTTTCATACCTGGCACAAGTTTGCATTAGGACCCGTAAATGCGTAAGATTCAAATTTCATGAAAATCGGGCCTTTAATTTTGGAGTAATGCTCCTGGGCCCCGTATTACTAAACATCTTACGATGAAGTTTTTCTGTTAACTGTGTAACAAGACATCTGATTGCACGAGAAATCCGACTGAGCCAATCAGGACTGTTGTTACAAGTGATTATGCAAAAATCAGTCGTACGATCGTTAGTAATACGGGCCCCTGGTTTTTTTAGTAATGCCCCTGATTTTTTTGTTCGGACAACTTCTACAGTTACTGTCCGATTTGGTCCATACTTGGAACAAGTCTGCATTAGGACCCGTAGATGTGCAAGACGCACATTCCACGAAAATCCGATTGACGAGTTTTGAGTTATGGCCAAAGTTACGACAAAAACGCTTGTCCGAACAAATGATGTGGTGGGGTATTTTCTTACCTTCAGTGATATATTTCTAGTTTGTTTGGGAAAGAGTTAATGTATTTTTAACAGACCGCGTGCTCTAACAGACTTGCTGAACCGCAGTATGAGAAAGACTTCAACCTGATCAGAGACCAATTACTGGACAATTGCGCGGATACATGTAAGTGTTTTACTTGTGTGTTAGTTTTTTCCTTTTTTAAAAAAACTTTTTTTCACGGAACAACCAGCCAATTCATTAACTTCACATTTTGTCAATCGCAAAAATCGTATGCAAATAATATTTTACCAGCATATCGCGGACAGTTTCTTGTATATTACTGACGTTTAACCGGTATTCTTTTTAATTTGCTTGTGTGTTACAAGCATTTTTTAGGTATTTACTGAAACTCTACTGACGTTTTACAGCCATTTAACATACATTTTCTAAAATTTTACCAGCATATTACAATTGTATCACTGGCATTTCTTGTGCGATCTGGTTGTCAGGTTATTGGCATTTTTCTGCAATTTTGCTGGCATTTTACAATCATATCACAGGCAATTTTTCTGCAACTTTACTTGCGTTTTACATGTACACTTTACTGGCGTTTTGTATTGCAGTTAAAAATTTCTGGTTGGGACTTATTCTTAAAAACGTGTTCATCTGGGAGAGTCAAAGACCGTTACACTACAACGCATTTGCACCTGACTCCATCTACTTACATTATAAATGTGTGGCTTTTAACAAAGCTTCAGACTATTATCTGGGATCGCAACCCTGTAATTCTACCGGGTATGCAGTTTGCGAAGATGAAGAGTAATACTGGTAAGGTTCTCCGCAGAATAATAATCCTTTCAATAACGAATTTTTTTTAGACCGGTCCAATTTGAGAGTTGTTGCAGACGACAAAAAGATGTTGAATTTGATGTTGAGATAGGGATATGGATAATATTCAGCATTTTCTACTCTCGCCTCAATGTGTTCCCGTGTTTATTCTATTAGAGACACAGAATTAAGGTCTTGTTTGGGAAATGGTTAGGGTAATCCAACCCTAATGAGAATCATGTGACGTCGCATAAGTATTCAGGCGACTACGTAAACAATCTGCGGTGCAAAACGTCATTTCCTCTGACTCACAACATGTCCGTATAGACCGATTACGTCAAGAATGTTTACTACGTCACACAAGAGATCCCGACGTCGCGTGAATTTCATAAGGGATGGACTAGCTTAAAGTTACACATGCTAGATTGCCGACATAAATTTAGGATGGTCCAATTAGAAAGTTGCTGAAGACATCAAAATGGACATTGAAAAAGAAAGGATTTTTGTACAATATAGCTAAGAAAATTTTGAGACAAAAGGAGAAACTGCTGGTTATCAGCAGTTTCTTCTTTTGTCTCAATGTTTTCTCAAGCCTTTCCTATTAGAGACATCAAAACCAGTTCTTGCTTGGTAAAGGGTTATACAACATATGAAAAAATATATTTAATAAATATCTCATTGAGTGGTCAGCCTTCATAACTAGATAATTTCTTTCCAAGTGAAAAATTCAAATCGATTTCATTTAGTTCTTCTTGATCAAGTCTGAATATAATTATCTAATATGCAACTTTTATCTATAGTGACATTTATGGAAAACTGGACTTTGGTAGATAGTGAAAAACTTCGAACCAGTGCTAAAATTCTTAACTTTTTAGCTCGACTTTTCGAAGAAAATGAGAGCTTGCACTGTCACCCGGGCGTCGGCGTTGGCGTTGGCGTTGGCGTTGGCGTCGGCGTCGGCGTCGGCGTCGACGTTGCAACAAAGGTTAAAGTTTTTTCAAACATCAATGACTTCCATGCTATCAAAGGAATTCATCCCAAAATTGGAATACTTATTCAACATCACACCCTCTACCTTACTACCAGGGCCCATGAGCCTGGCTCCACTATATTTGGAGTTATGCCCCTTTTATATTAAGCAACTTAGAAAGTCGAGCGCGCTGTCTTGGGACAGCTCTTGTTAGTTCTATATAATACAACGCATCCAACAGCAATGCGAACTCTGACTACCATCATGTTGTTCTGATTCCTCAAAGATCTAGCAACCCATGATGACCCATCATTAACTTCAAAACACTTCGTGCGTGTTCTAGCGACATTCGTAACAATCGATATTGACAAGAGCATGCATCGTCAATTTCCGTTGCCCACTGATGACACCCGGAAATTCACAAAGTGTTTGGTATTTTATGATGGGTTATAATGCTTAACAACAAAAGGGCACGAATGGCCCTATATCGCTCACCTGTCTCTTATGTTATAAATCTGACATTTGATTTGGTGTTCTCATACCTCTCCATAGGTCATGATCATTGGAAAAAGGCTATGGGTCAAATTGTTCTCCATTTTGAGCACAGAAATGTATTTTGATAAAAGATCTCATATGTGACCCAAAAACCATCAGGCACTTTCTTTGTGTCAAGGACAACAACTGTGTAAAGTTTCATGATCCTAGGTCAAACGGTTTCTCTAAGTCTGATAAGCCCCGCCCTGAAACGGTCACATTTTGTGAAGATTAAAAGAAATCGCAAACAAGTTTTGAAAAGGATCATGCAAGGAACCTTTCTGCCAAGTTTGGTTCAAATTAGCCTTATAGTTAAAGAGGAGATGATTTTTGAAGAACTATCTAACAATTTCTCTAAATTGGATAAGCCCCGCCCTACATTTTTGACGAAACTATAAATTTATGAACAGATGTTGAAAACAGTCAGTCAAAGAACATTACTACCAAGTTTGGTTCAAATTGGTCCAATGGTTGATTTGAAAAGAATTTTCTTAAGACTTCTGTACGATAAGCCCGCCCTGCGAAGCCGACATTTTTAACGAATAACAAAATCACGAACAAGGTTTGAAAAGGCTTACGCAACGAACATTTCTGCCAAGTTTAGTTTAAATTGGCCCACCGGTTAAGCAGAAGATTTTTGTAGAATTATCCAACGATTTCTCTAAGTCGAATAAGCCACGCCTGCCACGCCCACATTTTTTTACGAAACAAGAAATTTATGAACAAATGTTAAAAAGAGCCACTCAAGTATCCTTCCTTCCAAGGTTGGTTCAAATTGTCTCGATGGTTAATTCTAAAAGAATTTTCTCAAGGTTTCTTAAGGTCTGATAAGCCCTTCCCTGCTGCGCCCACATTTTTTGACGAATCAAAAATTTGCGAACAAATTTGTAAAAGGTTTACGCAAGGAACATTTCTGTCATGTTTGGTTCAAATTTGGCCTAATGGTTAAGGAGGAGAAAATTTATTAGGAATTATCTAACAATTTCTCTAAGTCGGATAAATCTCGCCCTGCCACGCCCGCATTTTTCCCGATACTAGAAATTTGTGAACAAATGTTGAAAATAGTCACTTAAGGAAGAATCCTGCCAAGTTTGGTTCAAATTTACCAAATGGTTGATTTTTAAAGAATTTTCTCAACATTTCTCTAAGCCCGATAAGCTCCGCCCTGCCACGCCCACATTTTTGACGATTAAAAAAATCACGGACAAGTTTTGAAAAACGTCACACAAGGAATATTGCTACCAACTTTGGTTCAAATTAGACCCATGATTAAGGAGAAGAAGTTTTTTGGAGAATTACCTAACGATTTCTCCAAGTTAGGTTAGCCCCGCCCTACTACGCCCACATTTTTGACGAATCGAAAAAAAGGTACTCAAGGAAAAATTCCTGTCAAGTTTGGTTCAAATTGGCCAAATGGTTTATTTTTAAGGATATTCTCAAGATTTCTCTAAAGCCGATAAGCCCCGCCCTGTCACGCCTACATGTTTTGACGAATAAAGTTGTGACAAAGTTTTGAAAAAAGTCACACAAGTAATATTCCTGCCAAGTTTGGTTAAAATTGGAACAATGAGCAAATGGTTTAGGAGGAGATGATGTTTAAAGAAATTGCGGACGGACATATCTACGGACAGACGGACGACGGATAAAAAACGACCACAATAGCTCACATTGAGCATTTCGTGCTCTGATGAGCTAAAAACAAGTATATCCCGCCAAAATTAACCCAAGACAACTTAACTTTTGTGGGGAAACTTAGTTGAGCAACTTAAAGAAAACACTTCCGAATTTGGGTTATTACATATGCATATGTTCCGGGTTAATGTTGATGGGCTATACCAAGCTTTGTCATGTATTGTCGGTCACGTTCGGAAAAGTCGTAAGCACAGCTTGGATCAGCTGTGCTTACGGCGTTTTCGAATATGGCTCACGGTATACAGTTGTTAAGGTAAAATACTGGTAATGGACATTTATGGTTTACAGTTAAATTACACAACACTTGTAAATGCACTTTACACAAGTTGATTATGCTTCAAGAAGAACATGGTTTACAAATATTATTTCACTCCTTATTCATATGTAAGGGAGGTAATTTTGAACTTTTTTGTCAAATATTTCCATAAGTATGCATAAATTAATTCAAAATTCTAAATCGTAAAAATTGCTTATGTTTGTATTTGAAATGGAAATGTAACACAGTTTAGAATTTTTTTGCACTTTTCGAATTTCGCCTCTGGCTCTTTGGTGCTTTTGGAGGTATTGGATGCCTTTATCGACGTCAACATTTTTCGGGTTTCGCCGTAAGCATTCGGTAGCACTCGTAAGCATTCGACAGGAGGATGCGCGGATTTTTTTGTCTTCGTTACCTAACCATACACGAATACTGTCGAATGCTTACACGAACTTTTCTCGAAAAATTCCGACGTCACGTGTAACTCAAAATGTCCACTTTACGAATATTCTACCTTAATATGATTATAGAGTGACGGGGCATTTATTCTTGCCCATGGATTTTTTAAATATATGTTTTACATATTTTTTTCATAATATTGTATGTTGTATTTTTATATGTCTGGAACAAAATACACTGCTCAAAATAGTCAGGACACAATTCTGAAAAAGTCGCTTAGTTTTGAAGGTATAGGCATTTCGTGAAGAAAAGGGTTTGAGATCATTTCTAGGGGTATTTGGGTATGCTGAATCCGAAAAACAATGTTGCCAAGCTGAAAAATGACTCCTTAATAATCTAATTTGCATATTTTCAAAATGGCCGCCAAAATTTAAAAAAATGCAAAAATAATGTTGTTATTTATCATTTTTTTCGACATCTTTTGTTCTAAATATCGCACATTTCATGTTTACAGATTAAACCTAAATGATTTAACACGTAAATGAAAAAAAAATGATATTCATTTTTGGCAATTACCGTATAAATGGCAATGAAACGCATTTAAACAATACTATTTATCTACATTTTATTTTCACGTATGAAATGCAGTGAAATTATTAAAAGTACTATTTTAAAAATGTTTTGCATTAAAGGTAAAGTTTCAAAAGCAAATATGATACAGAACGCAACTTTGGACGCACGTCCTTTTACCACATATTTAAGCTTTTAGCAAACCTCAAACACGCCAATTTTAAAAACATGTACATAATGTTTCACATACTTCTGCAAAAATAATGATAAATTTTATCCATTATATTGAAATAAAACAATGTTGCCAATATATCTATAATTAATTCTTAAGAACATAAATCAGTGTCCAAACATTTTGGAAAACGGTTTACCGTATTCATTGTAATGAAATACAGTGTGGTGTGGAAAATTTCATTTTTGTGGGAAATTCCACTTTTTGCACTTTTATATACATACACTCATGATTCCAAACTGCTTCAGAGATAGTTACTAAAATTATTTTAATGTACATTTTTGATATCCTTAGAAATTAAATCGAACACATATTAAACAGGTAATCAACTTAGGCATTGGACAATATAAAAAAGTACAAATATCCTAGGTTTTCAATTTTTGTTAGATTACAAAAAATAATTGAGTGTGGCAAACTTAATTCACCATGGCATGTTGAGCTTGATTTTTTCAGAGGAAAAACTAGTTGTTTACTTTGACAATATTTCAAAGAGACAACTTATTGATCTAACTACGACAAAGAGAAGACTAGAATTTGGATATAGTTACTAATATACTATATAATACATATTTTTCTAGTCAACAAATGCACAACACATCAACGTTAATGGTTGAAGGGGGTTAAATTTTCAGCATGGTTACAGTGTCTGGTGCACATTTCCATTATGTTCCTGACATTTTTCACACAAGTAATGTACAACATCCAAACAAAGTCAATAGCTGCTTATCACACGTACATGTAGATAATATGTAAGGGATTCATCCTTTGGTTACATAATTTTTGCAATACGTCAAAAAATGATGTTGACACCCATGGGTTCGAACCAGTAAGCCCTGTATAGATAGTCTCTGCTGTTATTTATTGAAGTATCGCAACTATATCCGAAACTGTTAGAACTATATCATCTATTTAATGATAATATGTAGATTATTGACAGTTTCATCGAGAACCCCTATCATTAGTTGTGCGCTGTCGAAGGATAGACATGTAACATTTGTTTAAAAAATAGTCCCCTTTATAGCTGTGCTCGTGGTAAGGGCCATGTCATTTGCCATGGATTGTGATACAGATAAAATATGAATTTCCATGCTTTCTAAGTTGATACAAGTTTAAAATGAAGGGTCAAATATGGTTGCCATAACAGATATTTTGATAAGAATGGCTTAGACAGAGGCATTTGCGTCTTCAAGGCTTAACATTTCTTCACACAGGATAACCTCAACTGAAAATTAAGTAAGAAGGAAATGGTTATGAATAGAGAGGTGGTTTTCCGCTTGATGCTGCAAAGAGACATGATTAGCTTCACAATTATAGACATGAAGGAATCAAATGCTGACATGTCAAGTTTGCTTTGTCATATAATCTGTTTGAAGAATACAGTCTGAAGCTTATGTTCAAGTCTGAACTCATATTCTTCAATTGTTTACGTCATTTCATCGGCTCTTATGTATGGATAATCTCAAATATGTACACTAAGTCTCAATATCCAGCTCCATCTGTTAAGAAATTTTATTCCGAGTGACGGAAAAATCAGATATGTTACACGAAAAGAAAAGAAATATTGTAATGACATTTTTTGAAACGAACGTTAGGTGTATTTCATATGATAAAAACAGATGATGCTATTGTACGGAATACAAATATTCTGTTCAATTTCTTTGATATTGCTGCACTTTGTTGCTGACCAAAGATTTGCAAAATGTATTTAAATGTGGTAAGTTTTAAGATGTGCTTTTAGTATTCTTAAAAATACAATAATCGACTTATGTGCATGTATAAAAAAATGTTGTGTTTGTTGACACCCCCTACATTATTTCTGATGAAGACATCTGACTTACATCTTCTATTCAAAAGTTTCATTTTAATACTTCTTATGATCAGTGTAGTTGTCATTTTTTCATGCGTGTTTCTAGACAACTGCTCGACGTCCTAACAGGGACCCATGCTAGTATGTCAAATATAAAAACAGGTAAAATATATTTTCAAAAATATCGTATGGATTGGTCAACCTGTATATGTAGATACTTACTGTATGATAAAAATTCGCATCAAATTCATTTAGTTCTAAATAATGTTTGTATCTAACTTTACTTACAACATTGTTAGTTTCTAATAACGTTTACAAGAAACTGATCATCGATGAAAATCTTAGTACCAACGATATAATCCTTTTTTGGCACAGAAAATATGATGTGCATACCTCTTAGCAAACTGTAAATGTTCCCATGTTGTTCTGATGCCTGAAATATCTAGCATGGTCCCTTTAAGTAGAAAGGGAAATGTATAATCAACAGCGACAAAATTGTACAGGATCGTTATACGCTAGCACTTACAGTTAGATTATACGAACGCAACAATTTCCTATTTGAAAATTGGACACATTCACTTTCTTAAACATGCAACTCAATTCAAAAACCATATATAGGGTTTGCTATAAACCGTATATAGGGTTTGTTATTGGCTTTATTGGAATAAGTACGGTATTTAGCTCTTATGACATTTTATGTTATAAAGTCAATTCTGGTATCAATGAATTCAGACAAAAAATTTCCATAATGCAAGTGGGATTACGGAGTTCTTTCCGATCGAGTCATAAGTACCCAAGATTTGTTACAATATTTTAGCTTTGCATTATTTTGAAAATGACAAATCATCTTACGTAGGCTAAAATTGAATTAAGTTTTTTGGTTAATCAAATTGTAAATGAAAACATCTAAAATGGTACTGTTGATAAAAGTTGTGTGTTTTAACAACGCATTTAAAAAATGCAACATGAAAGTAATATTCTGTATGTTTAAAAGGGTTTTATTGCCCGTGATACGGTAAAAGATTATCAAAAATAGTGCCAAAGAGGTTCTATTTACTTTTAGAATTATTTACTCATTAGTTTTAAACAATTTATAGCATTATATCTGAACAATTTGGTTAAGATTATGCTAAACACTTTGATATTATATAGCAGATATGATTTTTTGGCGGCCATTTTGAAAATATGCAAATTAGATGGTAAAAGATCCATTTCTGTTCCTCGTTTACCTGGTAAACCATTTAGTTTTAGTCTGTAAACATGAAATAATGGATATTTAGAACATAACATGTCGAAAAATGATTAAAAAACAACATTATTATTGCATATTTGAGGTTTTGGCGGCCATTTTGAAAATATGCAAATTAAATGATGAAGAAGCCATTTTTCAGCTTGGCAACATTGTTTTTCGGATTCAGCATACCAAATTACCCCTAAAACTGATCTCAAACCCTTTTCTTCACAAAATGCCTTTGGGTGATAACTTTTCTGAATTCGTGCCCTGACTAAAAGAATCAAAGTCACAAATCGATGTTATATATATATTCAACTAAGAAAAGACTGGTTTGAATATATAAGAGGGTTGTCCCAATAAATTGTAGACACATTTTTAAAATAACTCATCTTTTTACCGTCGCACAATGTCGCACAGTATTTATATTTTGTGAGAATTTTATTTCTTCATTTTCGAATTAATTCATCCGTTTTCTGTAAATGTCTTTCCTTTACATCCAGTTATATCCACTTACCTTAAGTGTATAACGACCATGCGGCGAACGTAAAAATATCGTTTTTCCTGCTCATCGTTCCTGATGTACTTGCGTGATTTGACACATTGGTTCCTTTTTACAGTCAAAAACGTTTACGTAGTCGTATTAAGCAAATGCTGTTTTGCAGTTGTGGAAATTTTTAAAGCATTGTCGTTCTTTGTTTTTTAACTAAGGATTTTTAGTGAAAATAAATAACATTTGCGTTGACGTAAAAAGACGACTTTTGAGAAAATTGCGGCGCGCAGTAAAGTTGTCCGTTTTTTGTTGTGAATAGCAGAAGGACACATAGGACTCTTTAATGAAGACGAAAGAAATTAAAATATGCCCTACATAGCAATGTGTCCCGAATACATGTATGGATTTTCTTTTTTAAAAAAGAGTCTCAAAGAGACATTTCGATTCTACTTCTCGGAGAATGCTAAATTCACGTAGAGAAACATTAACATTAAAAAAGACGTAACTGATTAGTCAAAACGATAAACGGTTAATAGTCCCTGAGCTAGAAACATGTTTGCTCCCCCCTCGGGGGGAATTTTGTAGACTTGTTTTTTTCATAAAGTACATTATCTTAGAAACATTTTGAGCATTGTTTGCCCTCTGGCCATTGGGGCTTTTAGATGTAACCTAACCCTAACCCTACCCCTAACCCTAACCAAACGACAAAAATTTAGGATGGTCCAAATTGAAAGATCCTGCAGACGACAATTTCAAGTGAATGGGATTGTTAATTTCTAGGTCTTTGTGGATGGAAAACATTGTGGGAAATGAAGAAATTGCTTGCCACAAGCAATTTCTTCATTTTCCACGATGCTTTCCAAAGCCTTTATCTCTTGGGGAGTCAAAAAGAGTCACTGTGTGGAAATGGGTTAATAGGCCCGTAGGAACAAGGGGCATGGGAGCTTAGCCCCCCCCCCCAAGTTGGTCAAGAATGACAAATTTTCCTTACTTTACTCTGAAAAACTAGGGAAAATCCAATTTAGCCCCTCCAATATTCATACACTGGTCCGGGAAGGGGTTTAAACCCATTTTTTATCAAATTACTTCCTACGGGCCTGGCTAATTCGTGTCATTTTTATAATTTTGCTTCATTCGCTTGCTGTATGTTTTGTGATATTTCAATAAACTATTCGTATTGTATAGTACTTTTCTATAAAACTCATCTGTAACCCATGCACTTCGCAAAAAGTGACTATTTTGGAAGTGTTCAAATTGAAAGGAATTTTACGTCCCACTCAACAGCAGCTTAAACATCCGGCAGAGGAACGTTTCATCGCCGAAAATTTACGACATCGCCCGAATAGTTTCTGAAACGCAACGAATGTTAACGATGTCGCACGAAAAATTCCGTCATGTGAATCTCATTAACGACGGAGTGCTTTCTAACCCCCTATTTTTCCGGGACGTCAAAATCGGATCTTGTTTGAAAACATGCGCCATGATGTCCGGACCGACCGATATTTACAAATATGCATTAGGCCACACTCAAAATGTGATTGCGTTTAATGGAAAATATAAATATGAAAAAATATATAAATTTACCATTACGCTAAATTGATAGGCCCAATCAAATTGAAATGCATTAAACGTGGTTAATTATTCATTTGTTAATCACAATTAGCAAATATTATGAAAAATAACCCATTCCCACATTTTGACACGGTTTACGCTACACAAAATAATGCTATCGAAGGCATCTTGGAGATTAAGAAATTGATTGTCACAAGCAATTTCCTAATTTACCACGATGGTTTCTACACAGAAAAACATATTACAAATGTTAAAATTCAGTCACCTGAAAATTGTCATCTGGACAAGATTTCGACAAATGGGAGCTTAATTTATGTAAAGATCTGAAATCCATACAAAATAACATCGCTGAACACAAAAACCGATCAAGCCAAACCAGCCTTTGTGCTCCTTTAATCCTTTCCCAATCAAGACCTGGTTTTGACGTCCCAAATAGAAATAGCTTCGGAAAACATTGAAACAAAAGAAGAAACTGCTGATAACCAGCAATTTCTCATATTGTCTTCTTTGCCATATTTTACACAAATCTTATCTTTAATAACATCCGTTTAGTCATTTTTAAAGTTTTTGAAGTTGATCACCCTATAATTTAGTCATTTTGGAAAGGGTTAAGTATTTTGGCGTATCTAACTTTTATGTATCATAGCAACACGTAAGTAACTGGCATGGTTCTACATCAATACAGGCTAGAACTGTCAGAGGACATCAAAGTTCGATAACCAAGAGCTCGATAGTAAAAATAAATCAGTCTACACGGTTAAAAAATCCACGAAACTAAATGTCAGAGAAATTAATATTTCGCCTAGAGGCTGATATTATGGTCACAGAAGCATATACAAAGTTTAAATAAAATAGAGATCTGTGAAAATACACACGGTGTATAATCACGTGACTCAGAATTTCGGATAATCTTCAATATCTTTTTTTAATACTTGACCAATTTGAATTCGGTTTGAAGCAGAGAATGTGGGACAATGCCAGAAATAAGCTCGACGTGTTGGATTTTCGAAGAATAATTTCGAAGAATTTGGTTTATCTTCAATAACCTTTTTTATCAGTTAATTTTTCAAAAACCAACCACGTCCATCTAATGCTTGACGTCTGTCCGCATTCTCTGCTCTAAACCGAATTCAAATCGATCCAGTATTTACAAAATTATTGAAGATTTTCTGAAAATATTGTATCACGTGATTATCCACGGTGGTACAGAGTGGGTGACAGTCGATGCGATGTTCTAACTTTTAGATAGGTCTATGTCTAAATGGTGTGGATCCATTAAACACTCTTCTACAAAATAAAATAATATCAAGCAAAATAGTATAACAATTTTCCAAGTGATATCCGCTTTTGACAAGTATACTGAAAAGGCACTGAAAAAGCGATGAGACAAAAGAATAAATGCTTTTAACCAGTATTTTCTCATTTTCACGGTCTCGCTATTTCATGCGTAATATATATTATGCTATATACAAATTGTATTTTAACAAGAATCATAATCTATCATTTTGTCGTCTTTTGTCGTCTGCAGCAGCTTTGGAGTTTGGAACATCATGAAACGTTGCCGTCTTGGATGGGTTAGCCAACAAGTATGCATGAAAAGGAATAAGACTTACCCATTTGTCCACTATCAGAAACATGGCGATGAATTTTCCTTTGTTTACAATATCCCCTTCCTTAAAACTTCAATAAATCCACAACGTTATATTACAAGGTGCAATGTGCATGTATGAAACTCAGGAAAAGGTATTAAATTCGTTTGACACTATATCCTTTGCATTCAATGTTTAACTATGACTTGATTTCTTTCTTTTCTTACAAACTTCAATGTAAATCGAGCAGTTCTTTATACCCGTAAATGGCTTTAAGCTATTGATCGTACTCTTGATTTCTTCACCCTTTCCAAACATAGGCGTGGCTTCGACGTCCACAGCAAAAACAGTAAGGGAAACAGAGAGACACGCGAAGAAAATGCTGATTATAAACAACATTTTCCCCATTTGTCTCAATAGTTTGTATGTTACATTGTACGCAAATCCTTTCTTGCGAGTACCCATTTTGTCTTCTTCATCAGCTATCAAAATGAAATATAAGGGCCTAAATAATTATGTGCTATTAGGGTAAGGGTAAAGACAATAGAAATTGTTACGGATATTTTCACAAGCGTAATTTGATACATTTCTACCAATGTCTTAAATTACTTGTATTACTTTCTCTAGCATTCCATTGTTTTGACTTTTCCATAAAGAAACCTTATAAAAAAACACTGGGTGTAAAGGAGAGAAATGTCATGTACCAAGAGTGTTGTAGAAGAAATTATTACGATTTTCTCCTGTAATGCTCTATGAATATCAAAACCTTCATGTTAGGCTAATTACTCGGCCTTAGCCCTATATTGTTTTGCTCTATTTGGCAAAAGTTACTTTATGCAGTCACTGTGTAAAGATTTGAGCCTAGCTTGGCGAAAGGGACATAGTCCACGATTTAAAATCACGTGACTTAGAATTTCAAATAATCTTCAATAACTTTGTCAATACTTGACCAATCTAAATTCGGTTTGAAGCAGAGAAGGCGGAGCAATGTAAGAAATGACCTGGATGTGGTGGATTCTTGAAAAATCAACTGATAAAAAGTTAATCAACCAAAATAGCCTATTGGTTGATCTTCAATAACTTTTTTATCAGTTGATTTTTAAAGAAAATCCACCACATCTATCTAATGCGTAGCGTCTGTCCACATTCTCGGACTCAAACCGAATTCAAATCGGTCCATTATTTACAAAATTATTGAAGATTTTCTGAAAATATTGTACCACGTGATTCTCCACCGTGCATTCTCAAGAGGCGTACACTACATGTTGTATATATCTTGTAAGTTTTGTTATCATGATGTATTCAAATTAGGCTAAAAAGTCGGAGCACGCGCAGAAAATTCAACTATTGCAAGCACTGAATGCATATGAGAATTATGAAAGGTACTGCGACAGTTAAAATTTGACTTTTTATATACGTTGAGTAAAGAAATGCCATTTTTACACTGGAGTGCCTCCTCAATAGTGGTTCCCGTCTTATGTCAGACGCCAGAGCAGGGCACCATTCATTTTCTAGTTACAAATCGATACCGGGAAATCACAAAATGTCATCTTTGCGGTTAAATCTGGTCGTGGCAGCGTGTAACAACCATGGTATCGGGATAAATGGTGAACTCCCATGGCGATTAAAGTAACTTTTTGTGTAGAATAAATTTATTTTTCTCTAAATTGGGGATTGTCATGTGTTTTCGCGCCTCAAATATTGTGCCTCCTTAGAATGTTTCATGTCTTGTTATTTTGATGCCTTGTTTCACCTAGCATTTCTCTTAAGCCGTTTATAAACAGAAACCTGGTTTTACAGCTCCATTTGTAAAATTTGGTGAAAACATTGAGGTAAAAGGAGATAAACTTATTTTCTCATTTTGCCATAATATTTCTGTGTTGTTATTTACTTGGTGTTCGACCTGCTTTTTGGGCCAATTAAAATTGCAGTATATTGTAAAATTTTGCAACTATACTTTCCAAAAAACTGGCAAATAGGTCGTTTATGCGTTTATACTCTACAAGACAAACTAGAAAAAGTCCAAAAAAGATCAGCCTGTTTCATCACATCCAACTACAACTACACTGAAGGCAGCATGACCGAAATACTAAAAACACTCAAACTCGACAACCTAGCGAATAGAAGAAAACGTAACCGCCTGATACTGCTATGTAAAGGACTAAACAACAAAGCATCACTGCCTCTGGAAATTCTACGCAGACCAAAACGATCTTCGAAAAACAACCATAAGGAACATTTTAACATTGTTTATGCAAGAACGGATACTTTTAAATCGAGCTTCATACCAAAAACTGTTCGTGATTGGAATTCATTACCTAGTGACATTAAAGATACGTACACCAACTCCAGTGAGCCCGTTAAATCCTTTATTCATTTAATAAAACAACGATATTAAACCAACACTTGACGCTGCGCGGTGAAGAAATGTCGCAAGATGTATCACCGTACCCAATCAAGATCAAGATCAGCACTAAGTGACGAAGTGACTTTGTATAGGCTTATTAGCCCTGACAGACTCCATTACAAGTCACTGACTTTCAAGTTTGGGGGTAAAAACCATGATTTTTCAGCATGCTTGAACCCCCTCTATAGGAAACAGAAAGTTGCTTGAAAAAAATTTAAATAAAAAATGGGGGTAAATGATTTAATTTGGGGGTGAAAAACCCCCATTTTGGGGTTTTTGGAAACCCTGCTGAGGTTAGGATAATTTCTTTAACCCTTTCCCAAACGGTAAAATTTTAGGGTGATCCACTTCAAAAACTGCTACAAAAGACAAAATTAATATCATTAAAGAAAGGATTTGTGTAAAATATGACAAATAAAATATTGAGACAAAAGGAGAAACTGCTGGTTATATTTTGTTTCAATGTTTTCCCAAGTCTTTTCTATTAGGGATGTCAAAACCAGGTCTTGTTTGGGAAAGGGTTAATGCTTTTAGGTGGATTATCGAGAAATGATAATAATGGTAGATTATCATTTGATAATCCCTATTTGATTATCCCTGCCAGTAATACCCGAAAGGGAAGTTAGGCAGTATATATAGATAGATAGATAATCTCATCGCCTATCCAGTGAAATTATCAAAAACTTATGCCTGGCGTTCGTTCATTTCACCCTATCTGGTGTTATTTAAGCAGGGCCAAATAAGAAATGTCATCAAAAGCAGTCATTATGATATGCAAAATGAGGCATTTTAAGAAAATTTGTCAAAATTTTTTCGCATTTTGTCTAATTTGCATTGAAGAAATAGAACAATTGTTTGTTTTTTAGCAAGATCGATTGTTATTTCATTTCGCAAACAACAAAAACTACATTTTCACTCGTGGCTTCGCCACTCATGAAAATAAAGCTTTCGTTGTTCACTCAATGAAATATAAATCGATCTTACACTGAAACAAACAATTATCCTCTATTTCATTGAGACAGAATATTGATGGGCACCAAAATTACCGTAACTACATGTTTAACCCTTTCCCAAACAAGACCTGGTTTTGATGCTCCTGATAGATAATTCTTAGGAAAACATTGAGGCAAAAGAAGAAAGTGCTGATAACCAGCACTTTCTCCTTTTGCCTCAATATTTTCTATATAATAACATGCACAATTTCTACTTATGACACTGATTATTTTGTCGTTTTCAACTCCCTTCAAATTGGACCACCCTAAAATTTTGTCGTTTGGTAATGGGTTAACAAAGCTGCACCAAAATTAACTTAACTGCATATTGAACCAGGGGTTGAAAAATCCACTCGCCCGCTCGCATTGGCGAGTAGAAAATGCCGTAGGACGAGTAGATTTGGGGACGAACTAGTCCGACGGGGCGAGTGCAAATAATTATTTAGGACTTGAATCACGCTGATTGAGGGGAAAAAATTAAAAGATCGTAAAGAAAGTATTTATTTTAAACTTCATATCGGAAACAATAATATTCGCTGTAAAATAAGATGTTTCCCTGTTTATGTCGATCAATCCCGAAAGTGAAACTAAACAAGGAAACTAGAGTAAATCTGTGTTACTCATATGCGATGAATTGAGCGAGATCAAAGACGCCGCAAACACAGTCAATTGATGACATAGTCATTCCAGTTTCAATATAATCACATGATTTTTCCGCAACCAAATAAGGTTATGTGTTACTATGATTTGTTTACAAAAGTTGCGCGTGCCAAAAAGCACGGGAAAATGGGATGAAGCAATGAAAACAAAACGCTATCTACGTAGTAAATACACCGACGTTAAATGGTTTTAACACATACGCGTTGTCTCTTTCTGTTATGCCACCTCGCGATTACACAAAGAAATTCTTTCACATTTACCGGGTAGTTGTACATATTAAACTGACCACGTGTGCTTACTCGACCATTTCGACAGCTAATCTATCTTTCGAATTAAATAAAAAGTAAGTGTTTACTGTAATGTTTAATCGGCGATTGATTTATCGTAAAAGATGGAGCCAAGTCTTCAGGAGCCACATTCGATTTATTGACCATCTTTTTTAATAAAATTGCTGCCTTATTCGCCTATGACTTTTGAAGTGGCGATCGCCAGCGCGAGCCCTGTCTGTCATTTATACCGAAGAAACTTTATTTGTATCTAGTCAAAGAGTTATGTTATTTGCATAATAATGCATCCGTAAGAGCCAACAGTCTAAAATTTTCTTTGAACATCTTTAAGGGCGAGTTGGGTTGCCTTAAGGGCGAGTAGAAATTCAGAGCTACTAGTCGGAAGTCCTACTAGTAGGTTTGAAGAAATTTTCAACCCCTGTGAACAAAGCAACACTTACATTTTGTGTTTTTGTTTTTCTTATTTTTATACAGGAAGGACATGGCATTTTTCAAGAAAATTACTTCAGAAACTTCAATAGCAGGTATGTAGGTGTTAATCTGAGTTTTCTCTGATGAAATTCGCTCTTTGATATGTTGATGTTGCTCATTTACATCAGAGCTCACTACCATTCAAAAATTAAAGAAAGTTCGACACAAGTTACAGCGCTTTGTTCACCGTCCTATCTTAAACGCTGTCCTTAAAATGCCTTATGATACCGATCAATGAATCATTTATTGTCATACCTGGTGAAAAATTTAAGACCAAAAAGTATTCCTAAAAGGTTTATAGGCAATGTTTTGCAACAACCCACACCTGAGCTCTGATGTAAATGAGTGACATCAACATAATCAAAGAGAGAATTTCATCAGAGAAAACTCGGATAAAGGTGTGATGTACCCAAATTTTCCAGTTAACCCATTCCCAAAGAGTCACGCCTGTTAAAGGCCTGCAAATCAAAGCCTAGGGCTGGAAAACATTATGGGCAATGGAAGAAAATTCTTGTAACAAGCAATTTCCTCATTTTCCAAAATCTTTTCTACACAAAAAAACCAAAAAATGTGACATTCCATGCAATTTATATCGTTGTCTGCAACACCTTTCAATTTGGACAAGTAAAAAAAAATGCTCTCTAGTTGTGGGTCAAGTTAACTAGATGCAATCTAGGACCGCTATTATCAATAATCGTTCAAAACATTTGCCATTTAGAATTCCCTGTCAACCTTGGTCATCAGATTGTTGATAATATGGTAGGGGCCCCACTTTAAAATTTCTCTTTCCTGAAGATTAAGCCATTCATAGATATAAACACTATTTGACACCTCCAAAAACTAACAAGGCTAAAAAACTCATTGTGGAAAATAAAGTTTTCTAGTGACAAGCAATTTCTTCATTTCCCACAATGTCTTCTGTCCAGAAAGACCAAACATAAAAAAAATCATTATTGACACAGAGCTCCAGATAAGAGGGAGTGCAGACTTTCTAACTTTATTATTTCAAATCCAAAACCTATGTTGTGTGTACTCATTTGAATCGTCTCGATGAGACGATACAAATGAGTACACACAATATAGGGTTTGATGAACAATAACAGAATTATTGCAGTTTGAAAAGTCATCACCCCTATTATCTAGAGCTCTGTCGACAGATATTGATAAGTTGGAAAAAAGCCAGGAATTTTCTGGATAAGGTAAATCTTGAAAGAAACACCAGTCTGATAAAAAAGTTATTGATGACTGACCAAAATTTTGGTTGGTAATCATTAACTTTTTAAATCGGGTTTTGTTAAAAAATCTACAACAGCCAGCAAATTCCTGGTCTTTTTTCTTCGCATTTCTGCTTCTTTCTGCACACCTTCTCTCAAGTTGTAATTATTTCTGTATTATTTTGATCTGAATACCGTAATTATTCTAATAAATGCCCATATTCTAATAAAGGCCCATCCCCAAATCTCAGCTGAAAATGTACATATTTCAAGGACAATTTAGGCGGGAAAGGGTGATTCTAATAAACGCCCATCCCTGTTTCCAGATTAAAATAATGTACATCATAACCAAAGAACATTTGTAAAAACAATTAAAAAAAGATGATGTTCAGCCCTAAATCTGTTGGCAATGATGAAATTACCTTGAAAAGTCATATTTTGCAATCCTTATTAACAAAACTTTGCCAAATTCGACTTGCTGAACTTTGAGTCCATAAAATGACACTTGATTAGAAAATTTTGACAGACAGAATAAGAATACCTCTAATAAAAGCCCACCCCCTACTTTTCTATCGATCATGTTTATAATTGTACATATTAGAACTTGTTTGTTTTTCTGATCAAACAGGGAGACAGAATGCAGTCATCATGGGAAGAAAGACTTGGTTCTCTATACCAGAAAAGTTTCGACCACTGAAAGGCAGGGTTAACATTGTCTTGAGCAGAGAATTGAAGTAAGTAATGGAGTCTTCCATATTCGAATATCGTCGTTGTTAATTCAAAACCTCATATCTCATTTTTGGAAGATTTCAAAGGAAAAGGAAAAAAGTGTAATAACTTTTCCCAAGCTAAAAGGTTTTACTTGAAATTTGGACATACGGTTCACAAATGATGTGTCATTGATACTGATAGGTAAAAATATCACAAAATCTGCAAGAATTGTCAAAACTGGACACACAAGATTTTGCTTAGAAAATCACAAAAATCGACATAATAAGGTTTTGCATTGACACCGATGATATGACCCTATTCAAGAGCTATAGATAAGAGCACAGTGTATAATTATGTGACTCAGAATTTCCGATAAACTTCAATAACTTTTTTAATACTTGACCAATTTGAATTCGGTTTGAAGCAGAGGTGAGAAAATGCCAGGAATAAGCTGGACGTTTTGGATTTTTGAAAAATCAACTGATAAAAAAGTTATTGAAGATAAACCAAAATTTTGCTCTGCGAAGCTCTTGTTTCAATAGTGTAATAATCCATGGGAACTGAAGAAAATGCTGGTTTCTTCCAATAGGGATATGCACGGTGGATAATCATGTGATAGAATATTTTCAGAAAATCTTCAATGATTTTGTAAATAGTGGACCGATTTGAATTCGGGTTGAAGCAGAGAATAATAATAGAGTAATAAATATGTAACATTACACTAGATTTATATAGTCAAAATTTGATTTTGCGCCAACGCCACTGAAATATTGTTAAAAAAATTGATAAACACAATTCAATTATTTTTTCCTTTTCACAGAGAGGTTCCAGAAGGTGTACATATAGCTAGAAGTTTACCAGACGCAATAAAGTTGATCTCATCAGGAAATCTAGAGACAGAAATAGAAAGTGTTCATATCATAGGAGGCAGTTCAGTTTATAAGGTAATTTTGGTTTAACCCTATACTGCACAGTGACACCTTCTAACTCACGCTCAAGAAAAGGCTTTGGAAAACATTGTGGAAATTGAAGAAATTGCTTGTGACAAGCAATTTCTCCTTTTCCCATTCTCTTTTCCACAAAAGACCCCAAAAAATTCAGTCTTATTTACATGAAATTTTCTCAAGCAACATCTTTGAACTTGGATCAGTCTAAAATTTTGCTGCTTGGTAATGGGTTAACTATTTACCAAATCCAAACATGACCATGTCTTGATGATCTCTAAGAAAGTTCACTTTGAAATTCAATGCAGGAAAACAAGAAAATGCAAAAAAGTTTATCTCATCATGCAATATCAAGACTGAAAAATTATAGAATCAGTCGGCATGATGTCATAGCCTCACTTTCATTTTTTCATCGAGGGTACTTCCTCAGTCTTTATCGTTACGGGATACCATTTTTGAGGCAGAATATTTCAAAAATCCATCGTTAAAATTAAACTCTTTCGTTAAAGAATGTGATTTAACCCTTTCCCAAACGGCAAAATTTTAGGGTGATCCAATTAAAAAACTACCTCAAATGACAAAATGAATGTTATTAAAGATAGGATTTGTGTAAAATATGGCACAGAAAATATTGAGACAAAAGGAGAAACTGCTGGTTATCAGCAGTTTCTTCTTTTGTTTCAATGTTTTCTCAAGGCTTTATTAATAGGGACGTCAAAACCAGGTCTTGTTTGGGAAAGGGTTAAACTTTCTAACTACCAACGCATTTTAAATAATCAGGCTTAGTCGTCGAGATATGAATGCTGAAAGTTGTAATGCTGTAACGAAAAAGACCGAAGCTTTCAACTCCAATGAATGAGTGCTGGTCCGCACTTTATGACTGACAACGTTTTTGATTGGCTGAAGGGATTGTGCTGACCGAATCAATAGCAGGCAATTCAGTTTATGTGCTGATTTCACTGTACCCTTCCCAAAAAAGCAAAATTTAAAACTGCTCCAATTTGAAAGATCTTGTCAACTACAAAATGGATGATAAATACACGTATACAGCAATGGTAATATTATGACTTAAGGAGAAAATGAAGGCTGTCAAAGTTTTTCTTTTCGTTTTCATGCCCATGTATCAAAAGGTTATGTGGCATATTGTTTTACCATTATCTGTCTGTCAATCCGCCCATCCATCTGTCTGTCAGTCCTTAACTTAACATGAAAAAATCTAGCCATATCTGAAGCATTGGTGTTTCACAAGCACATTTTGCTCTTTGTCTTTATCTATGTTACAATTATATAAAGATTATGTCTATGATACATTCCTACATTTTAGGGAACAGTTGATATTTTCCCTCATTGGCTGAAAGACTTTGTTATGACAAATTTTGGAACCAATATCATTTTACGAAGTGATAACAGGCCTCTACAATTGTGGACTCTATCTTACTAGAATAAGCTAAGAGTTTGACTATAATACTTCAATAATGTTTTGAAATGGACCCCTTTACCCTTTCCCAAAACAAAGTTTAGGATGATCCAATGTGAAAGTTGCTGCAGACAACAAAATGTAGGTAGAAAAAGAAAGGATTTGTGCACAATATAGCTAAGAAAGTATTGAGGCAAAAGGAGAAAGTGTTGATTTTCAACATTTTCTTCTTTTGTCTAATTGTTTTTCAAAGCCTTATCTAATAGGGACGTCTAAACCATGTCTTGTTTTGAAAAGGGTTAAAGGCAATTTGAGCCCTTCGCCTACATCGCAGCCACTTTCCATTTCAGGAAGCAATGACAGGCCCGTATGATTGTCGACTCTACCTCACAAGAATTGATAAAGATTTTGACTGTGATACATTCCTACCACCAATAGATGAAGCAACATTTAAAAAAGTGGAAAAGTGAGTAATTTTGAATTACCCTGTCTCAAACAAGTTGGTAGCGCATCTGCCTCTCGTTAGAGAGGTCCAGGGTTCAATACCCGGCTGCCGCAAATACCATTTCTGACAAAATTGTCACCCACCCATAGGTTTGAAATCGTTAACCTAAGTGGGCAAGCAGCTGGAGGCTCGGTAAAGGTGTTGTGGTAGTACTGGTTTGAGAAACAACAGGAATCCATGGTTATGTGCTCTAGCCGCTGCGATGTGACCCTGGCAGTTGAAAATGGTGTAAACCCCAATAAACTCAAACTCAAACTGTCTCAAACAAGGTTTGAAGTATGTACTTGAGAAAGCCTTGGTAAACAAAGAGGTAAAGGGAGAAAATACTGATGACCACAGTGGTGGATCCAAGATTTCTCTTAACCCATTACCAATCAACGAGATTTTGGGTTGGTCCAAATTCAAAGATGATGCAGATGACAACGTCAAGTGAATGAATTTTTAGCTCGACTTTTCGAAGAAAATGAGAGCTTATACTGTCACCCAGGCGTCGGCGTTGGCGTTGCAACAAAGGTTAAAGTTTTTTCAAACATCAATAACTTCCATACTATCAAAGGGATTCAACTCAAACTTGGAATACTTATTCATCATCACACCCTCTACCTTACTACTAGGGCCCATGACCCTGGGTCCACTATATTTGGAGTTAGGCCCCCTTTAGACTTAGCAACTTAGAAAGTCGAGCGTGCTGTCTTCGGACAGCTCTTGTTATATATTTTGTGGCCTTTTTGCGTAGAAAACATTGTTGGAAATGAAGAAATTGCTTGTCACAAGCAATTTCTTCATTTTCCATAATGTTTTCCAAAGCCATTATCTTGTGGGGAGTCAAAAGGAGTCAGTGAGGTATTGGGTTAATGGGGGTGGGGAGGGCTTTTTTTCCCATTATTACACAATTTCTACTGAACTTCTACATATAAAAAGAAATAATTGGACTACAGAGGGGGGTAGTTTGAACCCTCCGAACCCCCTCTGGATATACCACTGGACTTAGCACTTTTGCCTCAATATTTTCTATGCTACCAGATATTCATTTTCCACCCTGTTAACTTCAAACACCCCCCCCCCCCCTCCCTCCGCTCGGCCAGTATCCATTCTGACATTTAACAATAGGTCATTTGTTTCTCACCAATGTGTGTGAATCATCTATGTGAGAGGGCAGCAGCTGGAGGCCGGATTGGATATTGTTGTGGTACTGGTGAGAGAAATACCAGGAACCCACGGTTAGGTTTTCCAGCCACCATAGCTGTTGAAAATGGCGTAAAACCCCATAAAATCAAATCAAATACACACTGGTAACATTCATGTGTATAATGCAGTGTTCAATCTAGAGGGGACCCCCCTTTGTGTAAAAACAAACCCCCTTCACAGAAATCCTGGATCCGCCGCTGGGGCCATTGCCAAGTTGACCCCCTTTAAAATCCAAATGACCCTCTTCAGAACCAAGCCTTGGCCCAAAGACACAGTTTGCTCATACATCATGAATTTTTATGCTCCCCGAAGGGAGAGCATATAGTCGCCGCTTTGTCTGTCCGTCCGTCCGTCCGTCCGAAGTGATTTTTCCATAACCCTAGGGCCAAATCAAATGAAACTTACCATGTGAACTCCCTATGACATAATGCCGATGTACTTTTCTCGGTTTTTGGATTTGAGGCCTCGTCATGGGAAAAGGGGACTTAAGGTAAAATATAGTTTTTCTCTAATTTCTCCTAGTCTAACGGTCAGAATTTGATGAAATTTCATATTTGAGTAGTAAATCAGATGTTCTTGACAATAAACTATGTGAAATTTGGTTATAAGAATTATGTCAGGCAAAAAGGGGGCTTAACATTTGCTAGCTTTATGTTAGCTATGCATGGCATACATTTATTGTGACAATGCCTTATTCGGGGAGCATTGTCCGTCTCTGGCGGCTCTTGTTCTTTATGAATACATGCAATATTATGTCTTTACTGTGTATAAAAAGGTGTATTACCATGTAACAAATTGTCAATACAATAAATAACATAGACAATACTTTTATTGACGAAAACTTTACAGTTTCTTGTCAAACAACAAAACATGTGGAAGAGAAGCAGATGACAAATCAGTTAGTTTGGAGCTGTATGTGGTGAAATTATACACTCTGAATATCATTCAAAACACCATTTCTCCGGACGAAATACAATCGTTATTCAATAATATGAGTAAGCATTTGGGTTGGATGATCCCCTTGACCAAGAGCTGTGGGCCTGTCGGGCGCCCAGGAAGGCAAAGCTAGATAATATTGAACACTGATCATGTTTGAAATAAAACATCTTTAAAATTTAGTTGCTTAGGAAAGGGTTTAATAAATCTTTCACAACCAAGTAAAATTTAGACTGCTGAACTCAAGCCACATCAGAATTTGTTTGGGAATGACTGTCACTTATATTCCAAATGAAATGGGTGTCCCTGGTCAAAAGGTAGAGCTTTTGAATTTGGACCAAGAGATTTCCAGTTAAATCTTTGGCTGCCAAGATTGTTCTTGGACATTTTACTAGCCCATTTATTTGCTGCAAGGACTGGTGCAATTTCCAGAAAGCAGATTTTTATAGAGATTCAAGAACTTTCTTCCCAATCAATGTAATACAAACTTTTATAGCAGAGAAATTATTAAGAAAAAAGAGAAAAATGATGGTTATGAACTTTCTTTCTGTTTGCCAAAATGCTTCTCCTAGAGGTACCTTGATCAACAGGTCTTGTTTTGGAAAGTGTTCTGTCCCTCCAAGACAGCAGAATTTCTGGCTCAAATGAAAGGGAATCACAGAGGAAAAATTAAATACTATTCTTTTGTGAATGAACATTTATCAAATTGTCCACAAACCAGACCTGGCCCCAATTTCTTGAAAAAAAAAACTTAAGTTTACACTCATGAGAACATGCTCAACTTCAATGGAATACTCTCCAACCTTGAAGGGTATTTGATTGAAGTTCACGTGGATTTCGTGCGATATGAGCATGGTGCTCAGATTTGAGCATGAGAACGTACTTAAGTTTTTTCAAGAAACCGGGGCCTGGTTTTGATGTCCCTTGTAGAAAAAGTGCTTTGGAAAGCGTTATGACAAAAGTAGGAAATGCCACAATATTCAATAATTTACCCAATTCATGTTTGTCATTGTAGGTTGAATCTTAACAATGTTGTTTTACCCACAATATTTTGTTTTTGTATAATTTCAGTCCGAGTAATGTACCGGTTGAAACACAAGAAGAAAATGACATTACGTTTAAATTTGAAGTTTACGACAAGGTTAGATAACTCTTGTGACAACAGCTTTTTCTCCTTTTACTTTAAAGGGACATTTCATTCCAATTTCAATTTTTTAAAGTATGTCTTGATGCCAAGATTGGTTATTCTAATGAGTATAAATACTATTAGTTTTTTGAAGTTGTTGCCAATAAGCGAGAAACACGCATTTAAAGTTGAGACATAATCGATAAATTGCATATAAATCTGAACTGTTGTCCACAACAATTTGTTCAATTTTAACACAAAAATATAAATTTCTCGTAAACGGCGCATTATTTTGTCTCGAAATTTTCAGAATTTTCATAAGGAAATACGCTTTTTCAGATAGAAATAAAAGTAAAATTTATGACAAAAAATTCTGAAATGTCACTTTAATGTTTCTATACCATGCCTTTGTTCACTCATTCCAACATGATGATTCTTTGGAAAATATTTTGGAAAATGAAGGAATTGTTTGTGATTAGCAATTTCTTCATTTTGCACAATGTTTTCTTACTGGAGATGGCAAAAATGTAAAATTCCATTCACTTGACGTTATGATGAACATTGCTTGACCAATCTAAAATTTTGTCATTTGTAAATGTAATACCCATTCGTTAATAGCAAAAATTTGAGGGTGGCCCAATATGACAGCTGCTCCAGACAACAAATAGACATTATTAAAGGTAAAATTTGTGAGTACTATAGCACAGAAAATATTGAGACAAAAGGAGAAAATGCTGATTATCAGCATTTTCTTCTTTTGTCTCAAACTTTTTCCAAGCTTTTTATATTAGGGACGTTCAAACAAGGTCTTGTTTGGGAAAGGGTTAAGGTGTTTATAGCTAGGTTGTGTTTAGACACAAGAAGAAAGTAAATTTGAAGTTTATGACATAGTTAGATAACTCCTTTTCCTGAACCAATTACCAGTTTGCAAAATTTTCTTTTTACCCAAATACAAAGACATTGCAAACAATTTAAAGTGAATACAATTTTAATATTTTTGGTACTTCTCAGTTGAAAACATTGTGGAAAATGAAAAAAAAAATGCTTGTCATCAGCAATATTTTCATATTACAAAATGTTTTACATTTCTTTATCTTTCTGGAAGTCAAAAAAGAGTCAATGTGTGCGAACGAGTTAATATCTAAAGAAATCATTGTTTTGACATCCCATAAAGTAATACAACTTTAGAAAATATTGAGGCAAAAGAAGAATATGCTGAAAGCCACTGATATCCCTTTTTGTCCCAATATTTTCGGTGCTAAAACTACACAATCCAATCATCATCAGCCCCCATTTTATCATCTGCATCTATTTTCAATTTTGAAACTTCTAAATATGTTTTGTTTTGGAAAGGGTAAACACTTATGATAAGTAAGAGTTAAGAAAGTAAATGCTTTAGAAAATATTTTATAGAAAGAAAGAAAATGCTGGTTTTCAATAATTGAGTGTTATCTTTTCAAGTCTGCTAATTTGACTGTGAGAAACTTCAAAATCAGAAATTGTTTGGGAAAGGATTGAGTGCATGTCTTGCCAGCATTTTAACCCTTTTGCAAGCTAGACCTGGTTTTGACGGCCACAGTCAGAAAGGCTTAGGAATTTTACAGTTTAAGCAAAAGTCAGGGAAAAGTCAGGGAATTTTGAAACAACTGTTGTATTTTGGCATGCATCTTATTTCAAAACCCACACCCAGTAGTATAGGTTTATTTCATAAAACATGCATTATGTATGTATGAAGAAAAAGAAAAAAAAGGAAAAAAATATTCATACAAATAGTAATACAGTTACAGTAAGTAAAGTTAGAGGTGGAAAGGGTTGGCTGTAGGGGTGGAGGAGGCCAACATTTTCATAAGTTAAACATAAGTCAGGGAAATTTGATTTTAGTCAGGGAAAAGTCAGGGAAAAGTCAGGGAATTTTGCTTTGCTCAAACTGTGGACACCCTGTCATTGCATTTGTACGATTTAATATTTTTTCAAATACATGTGTAATATCTGAAATACATCGTTTTGTTTCTGTTATTTAACCCTTTCCCAAACAAAGACTAACCACGTTATTTGCCACCCTCTCTGTCTTTCCATTTATCTGTCGTTCTTTCTGTACATCTTGGACTAAAAGTTTCATAGATAATCTCTTATCTTAACCCTTTCCCAAACAGCAAAAATTGGGGATGTTCAATTTTAGAGTTGCTGCAAAAGACAAAGTCTATGTAAAAATGAGACAGGAATTAAGTACAAGTTGACAAAGAAAATGTTGAGGAAAAATGAGAAAATGCTAATTACCATTTACATTGTACTTAACAAAGCCGTGAAGTTTTCTAATAGGGACGTCAAAATCAGGGTTTGTTTGGGAAAGGGTTAATCTTTAATGTGTTACCTTTTGTCTTTCCCAAATGATAAAAAAATCAACTTGTCTATATTGACATTTTTTTTTTCAAACAAAATGATTGTTTATAAAGATGGTTGTGTATAATGCAGATTTGAAAGTATTGAGGAAAATGCTGGTATGGGTACTTTCTTCTTTTGTCTCTATGTTTTCACAGGTAATTTGTGTTAGGGACGCCAAAACAGGGAAAGTGCAATACTGAAAAGCTCAGAATTGGTATTAAGATACATTTTACCAAGGCACATCTTTTCATATAGGCAGTTACAACCGTTTCGCGCTGAGCCATCAAAATTGCGATTGGCGTACTGTATAGCACAGAAAATATTTAGCCAAATATTGAAATGCTGGTATCGGCAATGTCTTTCACCTCGATATTTCCCAAACATTTCACATTACGGACGCCAAATTCAGGTCTTTTTTTGGAAAGTTCAAATGCAATTTGCATCATTGTTTTGTTGAGACACATGACCCGTTACATTAACCAAGGTTTGAGAAATTTAGGTAGTCTACCCTTAATAAAATTCGTGCGACGTCGAAATTTTTCTGCCCTCGTCAAAAACATTCGGCGGTGGACCTTTCCACCGCCGAATGTTTACGACCGCACCCGAATAGGTTCGGATACGTAACGCTCGAAAAAAGGCGATGTTTTATGAATTTAAAATGGTCTCGTTACTATATTCTAACTTAACCCTTTCCCAAATGGCAAAATTTAATGGCGGTCCAATATCAATTTATGTTGCAGACGACAAAATGAATGTTGATAGAGATGCGATTAGTGTATGATATAGCTCAGAAAATATTGAGACAAAAGGAGAAACTGCTGATTATCAGCAGTTTCTTCTTTTGTCTCAATGTTTTCAAATGTCCTTTCTTTTATAGACGTCAAAACCAGTACAGGTCTTGTTTGGGAAAGGGTTAACCAAACTTAGCAGACGTTAACCAGATGTGGCATTTGGAAAAAAGTACTTCTAGAAAGATAGAAAAAACATCTAGATTCGGAGAATTGCCTAACAGTGAAAAGTTTGTGTTCCGGTAAGTCTGCACGAAGTGCGCAGATAAACTAGGGTCGATCCTTTTCACACTTCCCATGTTTCTTTCAGCGTGATGGGTCCCGTCATTAATTAATTATGGACAGTGCACAAGTCGGATTGCCATTTGCGTAAATTACAAATCGTAAAAGAGTTGCCGAATACTAAATATGTGCCACTGAAAACTGAAATACACGACATAAGTTATAGAAATCTTTGAGGGAAAATTAGAAAATGTATTTGGCCACATTCTCTCCTTCAAATCAAATTCCAGCCGCGGCCATGGCGCAGTTGGTAGCGCATCTGCCTCTCATTCGAGAGGTTCCGGGTTCGAATCCCGGCCGCGGCAAATACCCTTACTGACAAAATGTCACCCATCAATGGTTTGATATCGTGAACCATTGTGGGTGAGCAGCTGGAGGCTCCGTAAGGGTGTGTTGGTAGTACTGGTATAAGAAAAGACAGGAATCCATGGTTAGGTGCTCCAGCCGCTACGATATGACCATAGTAGTTGAAAACGTCGTAAAACCCCTATAAAATCAAATCAAATGCAAATCGGTCTCGTGTCAACAAAAATGTTGCAGATTTTCTGTTGTTGTTGTTGTTGTTGTGTCAAGTGATGCCCCGCCGTGCTAAGTGTTTCATCAACATGTCCATCCTTGATTCTTTATTCCGCAATCTTTGCTAACCCTTTCTCAAAAGACAACAGTTTTGGTTATCATATTTAAATTCTGTCGTGAACCAATGTGGGCGAACAGCTGTAGGCTCTGTAGGGGTGTTGTGGTACATGTAGTACTGGTATGAGAAACAACAGGAGTCCATGGTTAGGTGCTCCGGCCGCGGCGTTGTGACCATAACAGTTGAAAACGGCGTAAACTAAACCCCCAATAAACTAAACCTATTAAAATGCTGTTCTTGTTAACAAAATAGATCTTCGTGAAGGTAGGACTGTGGTAAAATATTGCACAAAAATATGGAGGCGAAAGGAGAAAATGCTGATTATCAGCATGCCCTTCTTTTGCCTCCTTGTTTTCCATAGCCTTTTTAGCTCACCTGAGCACAAAGTGCTCAAGGTGAGCTATTGTGGTCGCTTTTTGTCCGTCGTCCGTCCGTCCATCTGTCCGTCCGTCCGTCCGTCCGTTCACAATTTCTTTAAACATCTTCTTCTCCTATACCATTGGGCCAATTTTTACCAAACTTGGCAGGAATGTTCCTTGAGTGACCCTTTTCAAAACTTGTTCACGAATTTTTGATTCGTCAAAAAATGTGGGCGTGGCAGGGCGGGGCTTATCTGACTTAGAGAAATCATAAGAAAATTCTTTAAAAATCAACCAATGGGCCAATTTGAACCAAACTTGGCAGGAATGTGCCTTGAGTCATTCTTTTCAAAATTTGTTCACAAATAATTACATTTGTCAAAAAATGTGGCCGTGGCAGGGAGAAAGGAGCTTATCAGACTTAGAGAAATCATAAGAAAATTCTTTAAAAATCAACCATTGGGTCAATTTGAACCAGACTTTGCATGAATGTGCCTTGAGTCATTCTTTTTAAAATTTATTTACAAAATGTTATATTTGTCAAAAAATGTGGCCGTGGCAGGGAGAAAGGGGCTTATCGGACTAATAGAAATCATAAGAAAATTCTTTAAAAATCAACCATTGGGCCAATTTGACACAGACTTTGCAGGAATGTTCCTTTAGTCACTCTTTTAAAATATTTATTGACAAATTGTTACATTTGTCAAAAAATGTGGCTGCGGCAGGGAGAAAGGGGCCTATCGGACTAATAGAAATCATAAGAAAATTCTTTAAAAATCAACCATTGGGCCAATTTGAACCAGACTTTGCAAGAATGTTCCTTGAGTCACTCTGTTCAAAATTTGTTCACAAATTGATACATTTGTCAAAAAAAGTGGGCATGGCAGGGAGAAAGGGGCTTATCGGACTTCAAGAAATCATAAGAAAATTCTTAAAAAATCAACCATTGGGTCAATTTGAACCAAATCTGGCAGGAATGTGCTTTGAGTCATTCTTTTCAAAATTTGTTCACAAATTTTTACATTTGTCAAAAAATGTTGCCGTGGCAGGGAGAAAGGGGCTTATCAGACTTGGAGAAATCATAAGAAAATTCTTTAAAAAGCAACCATTGGGCCAATTTGATATAAACCTGGCTTGAAAGTTCCTTGTGTTTCATTTCAAAATTGTATCTTGGATTTTTTTAAAAAGTATATTGGTGTGGCAGGGTTGGGGAAATTTGGAGCTTTGAAATTATACCTTACTTTGGGTTGTCACAGAGATACTTAGTTTTCTTCTAAACTGTTTGGCCTAGAACCTTAAAATGTTGTGTAAGACCTCATGTCATAAATGGCTTCCAGAATACAAAAATCATTACTATACATGGAAACTAAGCCCTACATTGCGGGTTCTACATTTTACAAGGCAATTTTGATGCATTTAATTTTAGAATCATACAAGCTGCAGATAAAGGGAGATAATTGCTTTTCAAAAAGCAACATTTTGTTTCAATATTCATCAAACCCTATGTTGTTGGTGATCATTTCAAGCATCTGCTTGAAAAGATTAGTACATTGTGCATAGGGTTTGGATATATAAATAATAAATTTTGAAAGCCTTTCCTATTTCTCTTATCTATTTCTCTTATCTGTTGCTCTGGCTGGCCCAATGTTAAAATAAAGCCCAAATAAGAAAGGATTAGCCTAGCTTATCAGATGGTGGTCTTTCGCTATATTCTTTCAAACCACGGTCCAAATCTTGTTATAGTATGATAAATGATCAATCTCTAATTGATCAGTATGCTTTGAAAATAACCCCTATGTTGTATATTGCGAAATCATGAAATAATTATTGAAAAAAAACTTCAACCATTGTGCTAATTTGTATCCAATTTTACAGGATTGATTGGAACAAAATTATTTCTTAATTGTTTCCAAACAGAAAGTCCTTAGTTTCATGCCTTTGAATTTGACAAAATTGCCATTATCACTCATGTCGTCTTGATTCAGGTGAGCGATTTAGGACCATCATGGTCCTCTTGTCTGTAATGGCCTTCAAACGAAGCCTTGTCTCTAAAAGGGTAATATAGTAATGCATTTACACGTAAATAATGAAAGAAACCCCTTAACCCCTTACCTTACATTGCCTCTTTTTGACTCCCCTAAAGCAAAAAGCTTTGGAAACTTTGTGGCAAATGAGGATATTGCTTGTGACAAGCAATTTCTTCATTTCTCACAATGATTTCTACCAAAAAAGACTAAAACATATAAAATTTCGTTCACTTGAAATTGTTGTCTCCAGCATCTTTGAATTGAACCAGCCTAAACTTTTGTCGTTTGGTTATGTGTAAATGTGGAATAATGAGTCTTACAAAAGGTCAAAACCATGAATTATGAATATCTCGCAACATATTTTCGAGGAATTTAGTGAATTCTATAAAGAAGGAAAATAATAGTGAAAACATTTTATTGATTTAGAGTAAATGAGGGATTACGTTGAGATGAGATTTTACGTTACTTTATAGATGTTCAAATCTTCACACACCTTTAATGAGATTTGCGCGACTTCGGAATTATTCGGGGGAAGTCGATAACATTCGGCGGTGGAAATTTCCACCACCGAATGTTTACGACCGCGCCCGAATAGGTTCGGATACGTGCCGACGCCTCTCGAAAAAAAATCCGATGTTTTATGAATCTCAAAATGGTCACATTACGGATATTCTATCTTAAACGACTTGTATGATGCGACATAACGAGTGTCATCGGTAATTTATTTTCCAGTGTGCAATTAACTTAGCAGATACAATGGTGGAACAAAAAAGCGCTTTCACGTTTAATATCATGGCCGCAATGTGTCACAATAATAGGGGTATTGGTATAGAATCTAGGCTGCCTTGGCCATCATTAAGGTAAATATATATCTCTTTTTTTTTACAATCAATAAATTGTAGAATGGGCTTGTTTCAAATGCACTGATCTGTTACTAGTTTCTTTACATCTATAGTATAGTTCCTCGGATTAGATGTTGTGTTTGTATAGCTTACGATAAATGACCTGGCAGAGCATCGTTAGCTAATAGCTATAGATGTTCTGCCAGGTCATTTAACGATACCTATGCTTTTATAGGAAATATCAGGAATGTAGGATCAAATGCACAGGCAGAACGATATACATGCACGGTTATTATCATTTCTATCATACATGTGTACGTTCAAAACGCTTTATCCGAATTCCTTACAATTCTGTCACAAGGCATAATTTTGCTCTCCCGAATGGAAAAGGCTTAGGAAACCTTCAATGCAAATGAAGACAATGTTGAAAATCGGTAGTTTTTCCTCTGAGCCTAGGAACGTACTATTCTATATTGTATTCAAATTCTAAACTTTAATTTACACCCATTTTGTTGTCCGTAGCAGCTTTCAAAATTGATTTGTGTTTGCTGTTTGGAAAGGGAATCACCCATTACCACAAAGTTACGCCTTTGACGCCCATGAAGAAAAGTGCTTGACAAAACACTGTGGAAAATGAAGAAATTGATTGTAACAAGCAATTTCTTCATTTCCCACAATGTTTTCTCAAAAATAATCATAGGATTTCAAAATTTCATTAACATCTTTGGATTAAGACCAGTCTAAAGTTTTTGTCGTGTGATTATGGGTTAACATTGTTTTGTTTCTATATTTGGTTTTAGTGAGGACTACAAACGGTACCTCAGACTAACATCAACTCCGAAAACATGCGGTAAGTAGGATTTTGTACCTGCTAAGTGCTAACTATACTTTTTACCACAATATCTAAAAACAAACGTAGGCCTGAACAAACACTTTTGGCCGCAGCCATGGCGCATATGATAGGCTAGCGCATCGGATTCTCACTCGGGAGCTCCCGGGTGCAATCCGCGGTCATGACAAACATTCTTTCGGAATAGAAATGTCACCAATGGTTTGATATCGTTAACCTATATGTGTGCTAGGGATTGACCGCTTTTTAGCTCGACTTTTCGAAGAAAATGAGAGCTTATACTGTCACCCGGGCGTTGGCGTCGGCGTTGGCGTTGCAACAAAGGTTAGAGTTTTTTTTAAACATCAATAACGTCCATACTATCAAAGGGATTCAACCCAAACTTTGAATACCTATTCACCATCACACCCTCTACCTTACTACCAGGGCCCATGACCCTGGCTCCACTATATTTGGAGTTAGGCCCCCTTTAGACTAAGCAACTTAGAAAGTCGAGCGCGCTGTCTTCGGACAGCTCTTGTTACATTATTATACGCCCGTCGAAGACTGGACGTAATATGGGATCACCCGTGATGTCCGGGTGTCCGGGCGTCCGGTGGCGTCCACTTCTTTGTCCGGAGCATAACTCTGTCACCTTAAGTCCGATTGACTTTAAACTTAGCAGTTATATTCTTCTCATCATTACGGATTACAGTGCACAAGAACCATAACTCTACCTGGCTTATTTTTTGAGTTATTGCCCTTTGTTGTTTTTCATACTTGAATCTTATCCGGAGTATATCTCTAAAAGTATAATAGCTAGGATCATGAAACTTCATGGGTGTATAGATCTCACTAAGGGGGAGTGCAGTGCACAATAACCATAACTGTACCTGACCTATTTTTTGAGTTATTGCCCTTTGTTATTTTTCATTCTTCATTTTTGTCCAGGGCATATCTCAAAAAGTATAATAGCTAGGACCATGAAACTTTTACCAACCCGCTCCCCCTGTCGACATAAAGCAGTGTTACGGGCGTATCTTGTGACAATTTGACACCTTGTTTGATATTAGGCATACTATTCAAACAGCGATCGCTCCCGTCAGTCGACCTATAGTATAACTCATGATAGATGACCTGGCAGAGCATCCCTAGCTAATAGCTAGGGACGCTCTGTCAGGTCATTTATCGTAAGCTATATAAACATATCCTATTTATAGATAAATCAAAAGACAACAAAAGAAAGATCATTCACATATTCGGAAAGGCAACATTTCTAACCGTCGGAGATGAGGAGATGTCACTACCAAATGTCTTCAACGTCGTTATAAGCAAGACCTTTAAAGAACAGTAAGTCTTTTTTGTTAACCTTTCCCTACAAAGTTTGTCGTTTTATAAGATGCCGCAGATGTTAAAAAAGATGCTAATTAGAATGAGATCATTCAAAGGTATTTAGACAAAAGAAATGTTCGTTAATTCTCCTAGGTTTACCTTAAAAGTGCTTCAAAATGCATCCAAAATGAATGGTATAGGGCAAATATAAGATAAAGTCGCTAACATGATGTGAATTTTTGTGAGCTAACTCTTTTGTTTATGTCAAAATATATGTGTTGGTTTGGAAAAGCATAACAGTTACGTATTAGTTTAGGCTGAATTATGCACTTCTCTTCTAACCATTCTCATAATTTCCTTTTATATTTACTATTTTATAGTTCTTTCTCATTTCAGAAATTTCAGTCATCCGAAGGTTGTAAAAGTAGTTGAAAGTTTCGACGAGGCAATATATTTCTGTGATTCCATGTGTTTGAATGGAGAACTAGACTCTGTCTGGATCATGGGAGGTCACTCTGTCTATCAGGTAATGATTACTAACAGGAGTTATTTCCCCGAAGAAACGTTCTCCAAAATTAAGAAAAAATCTGTAATGAAAAAGTTGTGTCTCGAAAAGAATGCCTTAATCGCATTATAAACGAACGAAGATAAAACCTGACTGCATATGTTTCAGGATATTAGGTCGATCATACGACCAAGTCGGAAGGAAAACCACATTGTTGATTTTATCCTAGAATGATCGTTGATAAAACGAACCCATTATCTTTTCGGAAAAGAAATTAACTATCGAAAAGATTTTACAAAAACTTTTTTTAAAACATATTGCATCTATAAATATCGCGATTTTTATAACGCGCACGATTTGCACGTAATATCCCGATTCGGAAAATGCATACCATGTTCTATTTATAGAACTGTTTCTCGGAATATCGACGTCGATAAAAAATGATGCTCGATTTGCACGTGCATCACGTTTACATATCGATACAACGTCTAAAAATAGATGCGCTGTACTTACTGTAAAAATACCAATTGCATGTTCTAAAAATAGATACCAACCCAAAGGTTTAACTTTTAGATCCGAGCCTCGCGCGAATATTTTGAATCGTACAATATGCACGAGCAAAACGATTACTAGTAATTGTTAGCGGATAATAATACATGTTGAATTGACTGTTTTAAATCACATTTATATTTTAAATGACAGGCAGTATACATGTATGTTTCCAAGGAGTCACTCTATTTTAACCTTCCCCCCCCCCTCCCCCCAAAAAAACGGGTTTTGAATTGCCTAAAGCTAGCATTTGAAAATACATTTATGCACAAAGGAAAAAATAATGTTTTTTGTCACGTTTACAGACGTCGTAAGTAAAGCTTATTCAAGCTTCAGTTACAACTTTTTTGCAAAAATAAATCCAATTTCTTATCATCATCTTTTAAGGTTCATAATAGCAAGTGGTCGATCAGATCAACAAATAAGAGGGATTGACACCATTCTAAATTTGGTATTTAAAATCCAAACCGTATGTTGTGGGTATTCATTTGTATTGTCTCGATGAGACGGTCCAATGAGTACCCACTACACGTTGTTTGGTGATCGATAAATAAGATATTGCATTTTGAAAAGCCACCATCCCTTCTCTTATCTGTAGCTCTTGTCCGGTTTCTCGAAAAAAAACTTTAGTACGGTCTCATGCTAAAATCGCACGAAATCCACGTGAACTTCAATCGAATACCATTGAAGAGTATTCCATTGAAGTTGAGCATATACTCATCAGTATGTACTTAAGGGTTTTCCGAGAAACCATGGCCTGGTAATTTAAACGAACAGCGATAAAGATATGACTGCTGTTATAGTACATGTTATTTCTTTCTTATCGTATGAACTGTACATAAAGGTCAGGGGCCCGAATTTACAACGATTGTAGTTGGAGGGATAATCATAATGGAAAAAATTTGTCGCACGTTCTGCGTCCACAACACGTCCAAAATTATATTGAAAAATAATCGGCTTTTGTCTCGAATGTTTACGACGTCGCCCGAAAAAATTCGACGTTGCGGAATATTCAATATGATGGATTTATGCTTCCGGTAAGAAATGTAGCGCGCCTATATTGCGCCACTGATCTATTTTTAGAAACGTTTAATGAACGATTTGCGCGTGGATCCCGATTAGGAAACTCCAAGCCAAGTCGTTCTATTTATAGAACCGCTCTTAGAAATATCGACGACGCCAAAAAGTAATTCTCGATTTGCACATGCACCACGTTCACACGCCGATTGGTTTATACATGCAGCGTCTAAAAATAGACGCTTTTAATTCATTGTCGAATATACTAAAATGGATTCAATAGAGCTGACTCTCGTGCGATTTGCTAGAATCGCACAATTTGCACGTGCAACGCGATCAAATTTTGGCGGTTCAAATTAAATACATGTACATGCCTATAATGACTGCTCAAATGCCACAGTTTAAAAGCAAAATACAGGCATTGTCTGTTCCCGTTTTTATGCCAAACCCGGTGCCCATTCCCAAACAAGACCTGCTTTTCGAGCTTGCTGTCTTGTCACAACTTAATGATTTCCTATGGGGTTAGTTTTTCGTTTGTTTCTGTTTATGTTTAATTTTATGTTTTTATGCATTTTACTGTAGGCTGCTATTCAACATGACCGCTGTCACAAACTATACCTTACTCACGTCTACGAGGATTTTCCAGCAGATGCTTTCTTCCCAACATTTGAAGAATATTTTGATGAAATCAGGTTAGCATCGTAATACAATCATGAGCTTCTGTGTAGACTTTTTTCTTCGCACTTTTCGAACAATAGTTTGATGAAATCAGATTTATTTTCAAATATTAAATGGAAGAGTATATATGTACAATTGACTTCAGATTAGTCGAATTTCTGTCTTAGTCCCATGTAAAATCATGATATTTTACATAATAGGTAAATTTTGTAAAGATGTGCCTTAATATTGTGTACATCTCAACAGTGACACTTATGTTACCCTCATTTATATTTTAGTACTAAGTACTGCCACAATTCTCGCATGTTTCAACTACTTAAGATAGACAGATTTTATTTGGTAAGGGAATATGACAATACATGGTAAATGTTAAAAAACATAGCGGTAAAAAGTACAGTCACATTATGTTAAATAATCAATGTCTCACCCATCCAAACTTGGGTTAACACAAAAAAGAGATCCGTAATCTCTTATTTCCATTGCGGACCCAACTATTTGTCTGTTTTCTTTCAGAGATCCCGAATGTGGAAGTGTAGATGACAAAACAAATGGAATAAAATATGACTTTAAAGTGTACAAAAAGAGGACATGATAATACAATGAATGACATACATGTACATTGTATGAAAGAAAACAAAACATTATCGGTTTTTGTGTGCCTTTTTTGACAAAAGTATTTTTTTTAATCATCGGGCGAATGTTATCATTCTTCGAAAGAAATTTACTATCGGTCGAACTAAAATAAATGTTGAAATATTACTATCAGTATTATACAATTCAGAAAACATATCGCTGCTTTTCAACGTAAACCTACTGTAGCTTGTAACAAGCAGTAGTTACGAGGTTTTCGTTGAAAAGCGATGATATTACATATAACCATTTTCAAGATAAGGAATCTGGTGACAAAACAATTTCAGAATATCGTCAACAATGCTCAAACTGAATTAAATTCGGTCACGCATTAACAATACATGTATAATACATGTATAATAGATTCCCTATTAAACGAGAATAATTTCAGTTGTTTTGATAAAGCAGTTTAACTGAAATTATTCTCGTTTAATAGTGAATCGATTATATTGTTAATTCGTGACCGAATTTAATTCAGTTTGAATCACAGAAGCTGAGAAAACGCCAGGAATTAGATGTAGTAGATGTTTTGAAAATTAATTGATAAAAACGTTATTGATGACCAACTTAAATTTTGAATTGTTTATTTATTTTTATGCCTTTGATACTTGTCAAGTATTTTAATACGTCATATGTTAGATTCACTCGGTTTAGAAAAAATGGAATTTAACTTCATTAAGGTTAACAGGCCATCATTAGAAACACCACTTTGTAGCCATACGAAATACCTCCAATTACACACGCTTGTAAATACACTTCATATTATTTGATTCACCGTGCCAGATTTCAAGATTATGCTTCAAGAAGAAAATAATTTACAAATATTATTTTACTCTATATTCATATACAAGGGGGGTAATTTTGAACATTCTAATCTATTATCAGTATGCATTAATTCAAAATCTTAAGTTTGTACATGTATTTTGAATGGAAATTATAACACAGTGTACGAATTACCGGCATTTTAAACATTTCGCCTTTTACCAGTTCTGATGACAGGTTGCATACGTTAAACCAACCAAACCCAGGATTACTCTAAGAGGGGTAAGGATTGTTATGCAACAATAAATGTAGCATATCGTCACTTTACATCGAAATATTCGTAACTGCATCTTAAAACAAGCTGTAGTTACGAGACTTTTGAAAATGTAACTTCAGTCATGCGGAAAAGTGAATTTTGTAAAATGAAACTGTAGTGTAAACGGGTAGATGTGATAAATTAAAAAAAAGACGGGATTATAATGTATGAAAGTGTTTAGATGCTATACATGTATGAACCATCATTTTCTACACGACAAAACTTTAGATTTAGATTTAAAGGAGTTGCAGACAACGGAAATTAGAAAATTTTGTCAAATAATAGAAAGGGGACATATTGAAAGGTATTGAAAGTGAATGCGTGCCGTCAGCTTGTTCGTTCTTTCTTTCAATATTGTCGGATGATTAGTAGGCGAAAACGCCAAAACCATGTTGTAATTTGGAAAGAGTTATATATACTTTTATATATGTGTCTCACTGAGTATTCTTGTGTTTCACAGAATTGATATCAAAGAAATCAAAGTAAATGTTTTATCTTCAGTGAACCCACACATAATTATAACATATTTTTATGTCCCCGTATCGAAAGATCCCGGGCATGTTGTTTTGCCGTTGTTCGTCTGTCTGCCTGTCAGTCTGAACTTTTACCTGAAAACATAATATTGGCCTTTTGGGGGGCATTTGTGTTTCATTTCAATCTGTAACACTTTTAGATTTGAACCAGATAAGTTCAATGTTGTCTCGGATACGTTTGATGTACACAGTCACGTATTTCGTCGGTGTTATTACAAAACCTCGTAACTCCAGCTTCATTTAAGCTGGAGTTACGAGGTTTTGCAATAACGCCAACGGTTCGTTACTATTGTGGAATACAAGGCCGAGTACCAGATGTAATGGCGGCACCAGCTTCAGCTGGGAACCATACTTTAGAAGATAAAAGTTTTACGTTTGATATTATGGCCGCGATGTGTCACGATAGTAGAGGAATTGGTATTGGATTCAAGCTGCCATGGCCTTCATTAAGGTAAATATTTTTATGCTCCCCGATAAAAATTTCAGGGGAGCATATAGTCGCCACGCTGTCCGTCCATCAGTCCGTCCGTGTGTCCGTCCGTCCACAGCCAGAACTCGGCAACCCTTCGACCAAATTCAATGAAACTTCACATGTTAACTCCCTTGGATAATCCCTAATCTCCGTTTTTAAATTTGAGGCTGCGTCATGGAAAAAGGGGCCTTAATGTAAAAATTAGTTTTTCTCTAATTTCTCTTCATTTAATGGGCAGAATTTAATGAAATTTTGTACTTATGTGATAAATGAGATGTTCTAGATCATATTCTATAAACAATGTGTGTACAAAAAATGCATCATGGGAAAAGGGGGCTTAATGAATGATAGTTTTTATTTTGTGACAAACTCTTATTCGGGGGGGGGGGCATAATCCGTCTATGATGGCTCTTGTTTTAAATATGTTACTATGTGGCTCTTTGGTTATGACATCAGCAGGAGAGAAATCTTGGGGTCGTTATTTTTGTCCCGTTCGCATCACTGGTAATTTGGCCGCGGCCTTAGCGCAGTTGGTAGCGCATCTGACCCTCATTCGAGAGGTCCCGGGTTCGATACCCGGTCGCGGCCAATACCCTTTCTGACAAAATTGTCACCCACCAATGGGTTTGAAATCGTTAACCTAAGTGGGCGAGCAGCTGGAGGCTCGATAAGGGTGTTGTGGTAGTACTGGTTTGAGATACAACAGGAATCCATGGGTAGGTGCTCCAGCCGCCGCGATATGACCCTGGTAGTTGTAAACGGCGTAAAACGTAAATAAACTCAATCACTGGTAATTTAGCGATATGCTTGAAGAATCTGCGATAGCCGATTTGGTTGACTTGAACTTTCATGGTGTAGGTATTATAAGTATTAGATAGAGGCTGTATAGATCTAGTAGATTCTACGCGATAAAAACGTTCAAAAGGCGCAACCTTTTATGTCGCGTAGAATCTACTATACAGACTCTATCTGACTTAGTGTTCGTCAACCAATGAAAACATACGCTCTTCAAACCACGCCTCAGACCGGAGCTACTATCAAGCGGATCTTACTGGAATTACATCATATTCCCAAAAATTACACCATTTTTTCATAACTGCACAGGAAACGCGGGCGTGGCTATGTATAAACTGACCGGCAGTGCGTTTATGTGAAATATAGCGCCGAAATTTTCAAATATACTGCAACTTCATTGGTCCAAAAACTAGGACGAACACTAAAGAAAAGTTGGAGGATGATTACGTAGAGAGAAGAAAAGCTGATAACTTGAGACGATTCACGATGTCTAGCAACAACATATCGTCGCTTTTCTACGAAAACCTCGTATCTGCAGCTTGTTTAAAGCTGCAGATACGTGGATTTTGGAGAAAAGTAGCGATATGGGTTTAAAGTAACAAAGTAATCAAACTCCATGTTAAAGGTACTGATTGGACTCTTGTCCACGTAATATTTGATATTTGGATTTGAAATAATAGATTCATTGTGACCTAACCCTATACATTCTGTTGCTCTGTGCATTGAATTCTAAATGCTTATGTTTATGTTATCATTTCAGTGAAGATCGAAAACGGTTCTTCAGATTGACGTCAACGCCTAAAACGTGTAGTAAGTAGACATGTGTTTATAAATAGTGGTCCACAACGAGACACTTAGGCTGACTTCGATTGGGACGATCACTCAAGCTATTTCAGCCATCGTTCCAATCGAACACCGATAGCCCGGGTTATAGTGACGTCATTTGACCTTTGAACCAAGCCATGGTCGGACCACGCTCTCACCCGTGGTCCCTTTCATTCCAAGATGGCGTCCAAAGAAGCAAACGAATTTTAAGTCCGGTTGAAAAACCACAAAACACCTTTAATTAATTTCAATATATTCACATGTCCTTGTCAATGCGACTGAAAGTTAATATTCATGGAAATAGTGTTATTTTCTAATTGAAATGTAGCCATTTATCAACGAACGATGAGTCTCATTTAATTGTTGGTAAAACCGTATGGGCGCGGCCATTTTGTTGGCTTGTGCATCACGAGCTATAGGCGTTCGCTTGGTGACATGCGCAGTACACAACTTCCTGTTGTATGACGTCACGGATAATTCGAGCGATCGTCCCAATCGAAGTCGGCCTTAGATGCAACTATTGTTGGCGAAAGATCGTATGGCACATGTTTACATTTTGTCCAAATGTAAACAAAACAGCGTTGTATAAAAGATGAATAAATTCTTTATAATTAGATCTAGTGACGTAGACTTGTTGAAAATGTAGGTACAGTGATAGAGCGGTCTGTTCACTGTTCCGAGTTTTCTGCGTTTTATGGAAAAATGTTTTGTTTACATTTGAACAAAACGTAAACATGTGCCATACGATCTTGTGCCAACAATACATTTGCTAAATTTCTATACGCCAAAATAATTCTTTCTTTAATCCATGAATATTAGGTTAATGTTTAACATTCTTAGCTCAGTGATTTTGTCGACAAGAATTCAGTTAACTTGGGTTATTTTTCATAATTCTTTTAACCCTTTCACAAACGACAAAACAAAAATTTGGACTGTTTCCGTGTTTAATCTTCTATGAAAGACAAAATAGGTGTTGATAAAGATGTGATTTGCATACATTATAGCGCAGGAAGTATTGAGGCAAAAGGAGAAAAATGTTGATTATCAGAATTTTCTTTTTTGTCCAAATGTTTTCCCAAGCAATTTCTATTAGGGGCGTCAAAAGCAGGTCTTGTTTGGGAGAGGTTTAATGACATGCTTATTTTATTACCCCTAGATGATTTGACCAATACCAAAAGAAAGATTATCCATATAAATGGAAAGACAACTTTTCTATCTGTCGATGATGCTGAGATGTCACTACCGAATGTATTCTATGTGGTTATTAGCAAGACCTTGAAAGAGAAGTAAGTTTTAACCTTATCTAACACACAAAAAAAACATTTTAGGTCGATTCGAATTGAATACTAAACATACTGATAGCAAAATTAAAGATATGAATGTTAAAAACAGAAATATGTCAATTGATAAACAATATGGAAGATAAAATGAGGAACATGCTGGTTTTCGGAATTTTATTATTTTGTAACAATGTTTTCCAAAGCATTTTCTGTCATGAACATAAAATCAGACCCTGTTTAGAAAATGTTGATTTGCCTTTCTTGTTGATTCTACCATGTGTACATACACACTGATGAATATAAACTCATTTGAACGAAATAGGTTCAGGGGGGGGGGCGATTTTGAAAAATAATCACATTATCAGCAGCGAAATATTGGAAAAAGTAAAACTTCTCTCTTACATATAGGATGTACATGGCCCACATAGGATATCGGTGCTGTTCAACGAAAACCTCTTTACTGCAGCTTAATATAAGCTACGGTTACGAGGTTTTCGTTAAAAAAGCGACTATATGCATGACTCGCGTGTGGGAAAACGTTTTTAGCTCTACTGGCCTAAGGCCAGCGAGCTATTGTCATTGCGTTGTGTCCGTCGTGCGTCCGTCCGTGCGTGCGTCCGTCCGTTTACTTTTTCTTTAAACATCTTCTCCTCTTATACCAGTGGGCCAATTTTGACCAAACTTGGCAGGAATGTTCCTTGGGTGACCCTTTTTCAAAACTTGTTCGCGAATTTTTGATTTGTCAAAAAATGTAGGCGTGGCAGGGCGGGGCTTATCAGACTTAGAGAAATCATAAGAAAATTCTTTAAAAGTTAGCCATTGGGCCAATTTGAACCAAACCTGGCAGGAATGTGCCTTGAGTCATTCTTTTCAAAATTTGGTCGCATTTTTTTTTCATTTGTCAAAAAATGTGGCCGTGGCAGGGAGAAAGGGGCTTATCAGACTTGGAGAAATCATAAGAAAATTCTTTAAAAATTAACCATTGGGCCAATTTGAACCAGACTTTGCAGGAATGTTCTTTGAGTCTCTCTTTTCAAAATTCATTCACAAATTTTTACATTTGTCAAAAAAAGTGGGCGTGGCAGGGAGGAAGGGGCTTATCGGACTTACAGAAATCATGAGAAAATTCTTTAAAAATCAACCAGTGTGCCCAATTGAACCAAACTTTGCAGGAATGTGCCTTGATTCATTCGTTTCAAAATTTGTTCACAATTTTTTACATTTGTCAAAAAATGTGGCCTTGGCAGGGAGAAAGGGGCTTATCAGACTTAGAGAAATCATAAGAAAATTCTTTAAAAATCAACCATTAGGCCAATTTGAACCAGACTTTGCAAGAATGTTCTTTGAGTCTCAAACCAAACTTCTCAGAAATTTCCCTTAGGTGACACTTTTCAAGATTTGGCTGTGTAAGGCTTACAAGAAATCATGGGATAATTCTTCCACTTTAGCCAGTGGAGCGATTCAGGCCCTCTTGGACCTCTTGTTATGGTAACATTAGTACGGCTTTTTGAAACACGAAATAGTTATATGACAATATGTATGTAATATCAGATTCGTTTTACAACTGTGTCCTAATCAAGTTTTGTGAAATTATATAACATTTCCCTCGTATTTCTAACAATATTTTATGGATTTTGTTAAACCCATACCACTCAAAAATTTTATGTCCCTTACACAAACAGTTTGCTAGAACATTGAGGAAAATGCCATACTTAATTATATTAATCATGGTCTCAGAAAATGTGATCTTTTCCTATTCTTGCCTATGGCTGCGTATAAAAAGGTCTCAATTATGATGGAAATAGCTGCAATTGGCAAGGATAGTTTTATGAACAGTTTTTAATTCCCCGTATCTACAGAGTTTACAGTTGTCTGTCTGTCTGTCTGTTTGTCCGGGAGAACATCTTGGTGGTTGTGGTTCAACCCGTCAATAATTAATATGAAATAAAGAACAAAACCAGTTAAACCATGCCATTTTATTTGGTAATTTTCTACATAAAGAAAAACACTTAAGTACTTAATCCTGAAATTTTGGAACGTCCGTCTGTTTGTCCGCCTGTCAGTCCAAAACTTAATGTGAAAACTAAACATTGACCTTTTCGGTGGCATTTGTGTTTCACAAACATATTGTCTCATTTTAGAGGTTTTGTTCATCCGAAAATCATGAAGATAGTTGAAAGTTTCGACGAAGCATTAGACTACTGCGATTCAATGTGTTTGAATGGAGAACTAGACTCAGTCTGGCTCATGGGAGGGCACTCTGTTTATCAGGTAATAATTAATAACAAGTTACGTCCCTTGTCTAGCGAATAGCAAAATCAAGAGCTTTGAATTTTGAGCTGAAACATCGCCCCAAGGACTTGCATAAAATGTTACAAATTAATAAACAGAAGCATTGTTGTGGTGTCCTTGGCCATTGTTATCGAAGATCGCACGACTGAATTCTATACCGTCATAATTTTAGGCAGCTTTACACCATGGCCGTTTTAACAACATATACCTAACTCACGCGCACGCAATTTTCTTTTTGGCAGACACATTTCTCCCAAAATTTGAACAATATTTCCACGAAAAGTACATTTATTCGCCCGTGTCTTTATTTATTTCTTAAACGTTAACTTGTATTTTAGGAAGCTATCCACCATGACCGATGCAACAAACTATACCTAACACATGTGTACGAGGAATTTCCAGTGGACGCTTTCTTCCCGACATTTGAACAATATTTTGATGAAATCAGGTTGGTTATCACGTACAGTCAACACTCGTTATGTCGACATCGGATAAGTCGAATTTCTGCTTAAGTCGAAGTCAAAGTTTGGTCCCGTCCTCACCAATCCATTTAAAAAAGGTAAAGCAAAATAATATCGAGATAAAGATAGCCATTGAAATTAAGTAGGAAAAGGATAGAAATTGCTCGTTTTTTCTATTATCGCATTTTCTATTATATTTCAATTATGAACGCACTTGATTAGCAAGAAATAGATCAAATTATGTTTAAACAATAACCAGTCAAAATCGGTTTACTCGAACTCCGGATATGTCGAGGTATTTTGATGGCCCCTCTGACTTCGACACAACGAGTGTCGAATGTAGTTTCAGATCATCAGACAGTCAAAAAGACAGACAGACAGACAATTCCTTTAATAAGTTCACAATTACATAGCGTAAGAGTAAGTACATTAACTTTAACCCATTACCAGACGGCAAAGTTTTAGTTTTGTCAAATGCAAATCAATGTTGCAGACGACAATTTCAAATGAATAAAACTTAAAATGTTTCGTCATTTTGGATGGAAAATATTGTGGAAAATGAAGAAATTGCTTGTTACAAATTTTCCATGATGTTTTCCAAAGCCATTTTCTCGTGAGGAGTCAAAAGAAGTAATGGGTTAACCTCTTTTTAAACGGAAGCATAATTAGACAGTTTCTATATATCACAGGCGGCAATCACGTGACTTTTTTATGATATGTTTTCCTAACTCATGTAAATCAAAACACTCGGTAAGTACACATTTTCTCACATCTTAAATCAAATACATGTACTTAACTCTCAGTATTGAGATACGTACCATTCGAAACGTCGTAATCTACGGTTTATTTTGATACCAAGATATTCCCTCAAATCTCTGTCAAAGCTGAGAACATTCGTGCAAAGTACAAACATTTCTTAAGAAAATATATCTTGACATTCAAAGAATGTTCTCAGCTTTGACAGGAATTTGAGGGAAGATCTTGGTATCAAAATTAAACCGGAGAATACGACGTATCGAATGGCACGTATCTCAACATTGAGTGTTAAGTATTTGATTCAAAATTTGAGAAAAATGTGTATTTACCCAGTGTTTTTTATTTACAAAAGTTAGGAAAACATATCATAACAAAGTCAGGTGATTGCCGCCTGTGATATATAATGAGGTACAGACAACAGAATAATTATGCCCCCTTTCGAAGAAAATGGGGGTATATTGTTTTGCAAGTGTCGGTCGGTCGGAAGGTCGGTCGGTCGGTCGGTCTGTCGGTTGGTCCGTCCGTCCATATGTCGGTCGGTCTGTCCGTAGACCAAACTTTGTCCGGAGCATAACTCGAAAAGTATTCAAGGTAGAATCATGAAACTTCATAGGTGGATAGATCTCATTATGGAGAGGTGCAGTGCATAAGAACCGTAACTCTGCCGATCAAATTTTTTGAGTTATTGCCCTTTGTTGATTTTATAACTTGATTCTTGTCCGGAGCATAACTCAAAAAGTATGTAAGGTACAATCATGAAACTTTACAGATGGATAGATCTCATTATGGAGAGGTGCAGTGCACAAGAACCGTAACTCTGCCGATCAAATTTTTTGAGTTATTGCCCTTTGTTGATTTTATAAGTTGATTCTTGTCCGGGGCATAACTCAAAAACTATGTTAGGTAGAATCATGAAACTTTACAGGTGAATGGACCTCATTATGGAGAGGTGCAGTGCACAAGAACCGTAACTCTGCCAATCATATTTTTTGAGTTATTGCCCTTTGTTGATTTTATAACTTGATTCTTGTCCGGAGCATAACTCAAAAAGTATGTAAGGTACAATCATGAAACTTTACAGATGGATAGATCTCATTATGGAGAGGTGCAGTGCACAAGAACCGTAACTCTGCCGATCAAATTTTTTGAGTTATTGCCCTTTGTTGATTTTATAAGTTGATTCTTGTCCGGGGCATAACTCAAAAACTATGTTAGGTAGAATCATGAAACTTTACAGGTGAATGGACCTCATTATGGAGAGGTGCAGTGCACAAGAACCGTAACTCTGCCAATCATATTCTTGGAGTTATTGCCCTTTGTTGATTTTCAAACTTGATTCTTGTCCCGAGCATAACTCAAAAAGTATGTAAGGTAGAATCATGAAACTTTACAGGTGGATAGATCTCATAATGGAGAGGTGCAGTGCACAAGAAACGTAACTCTGTCGATCAAATTTTTTGAGTTATTGCCCTTTGTTGATTTTATAAGTTGATTCTTGTCCGGAGCACAACTCAAAAATTATGTAAGGTAGAATCATGAAACTTTACAGGTGATTAGTTTTCATTATGGAGAGGTGCAGTGCACAAGAACCGTAACTCTGCCAATCAAATTCTTGGAGTTATTGCCCTTTGTTGATTTTACACTTAATTCTTAATTTTGCCTATATCTCATGTCCTTTTACACATACAGCCTTGATATCTCACACATAGATACCTCCCATCAACATTGTTCATATTTAACCATGACCTTGGACCTTGTGACCTTAACCTTGGAGTTTGACCTACTTTAAAAAAAAATAAACCCGGCATATATCTCATGACCTTTTACAAATACAGCCTTGATATTTCACACATGGACACATCTTACCAAGACCTTTCACAATTGACCATGATCTTGGACTTTGTGACCTTGACCTTGGAGTTTGACCTACTTTTAAAAAACTTAAATCGGCCGATATATCATGTCGTTTTACACATACAGCCTTGATATTTGACACATGAAAACCTCTGACCAAGATCTATCACATACGACTATGACCTTGGACCATGTGGCCTTGACCTTGAAGTTTGACCTACTTTGAAAAAAATTAAACTGGGCCTATATATCATGTGCTATTACACATACAGCCTTGATATTTCACACATGGACACATCCTACCAAGACCTTTCACATTTGACCATGACCTCGGACCTTGTGACCTTGACCTTTGACCTACTTAAAAAAACCTTTAATCTGGCTGATATATCATGTCGTTTTACACATACAGCCTTGATATTTGACACATGGACACCTACGACCAAGACCTTTCAAATTTGACCATGACCTTGGACCTTGTGACCTTGACCTTGGTGTTTGACCTACTTTAATAATACATTAACCTGGCCTATATTTCATGTCATTTTACATATACAGCCTTGATATTTCAGACATGGTCACTTCCAACCAAGATATTTCACTTTTGACCATGACCTTGGACCTTGACCTTGGAGTTTGAACTACTTTTAAAAAACTTAAACTAGGCCTAAATCTCATGTCCTGTTACCTATACAGTCTCAATATTTTACACATGGACACCTCCTACCAAGACCTTGCACATTTGACCATGACCTTGGCCTGTGTGACCTTGACCTTTGATTTTTACATACTTTTAGAAATCTTTAACCTAGCCTTTATCTTATGTCCTATTACACCTACAGCCTTGATATTTCACACATAGACACCTCCTACCAAGACCTTTCACAATTGACCATGACCTTGAATATTGCAACCGTGACCTTGGAGTTTGACCTACTTTTAAAAAGACTGAAACCAGGCATATAAATCATGTCCTTTTACACCTACAGCCTTGATAATTCACACATGGACACCTCGAACCAAGACCTTTCACATTTGACCTTGACCTTGGCATTTGGCCTACTTTTAAAAACTTTAACCTGGCCTATGTTTCATTTTGCTTTTACATATACAGCTTTGATATTTCACACATAGACACCTCCTACCAAGACCTTTCATATTTGACCATGACCTTGGACCTTGTTAACTTGACCTTTGACTTTGACCTACATCAAATGTAGGCCGTTGAGGGGGCATATATGTTTTACAAACATCTCTTGTTGATTTCAGAAGAAAAAAAGTACAGTAATGGTTATATACATTGTAGCATAGATCAGCAATTTCTTTGTTTCCCTTAAGGTTCTCCAAGACTTTTTCCGAGACTAATGAGTTCATCCTGTCCTTAGCACAAGTATAATGTTATGTTAAAAAGCATCATCTTGTGGGTGGTTTTGGGAATACATGTAATTTGAAATTTCGTCTTTTTCTTCAGAGACCCGGAATCTGGTAGTGTACATGACAAGACAAACGGAATTAAATATGAGTTTAAAGTGTACAAGAAGTCATGACAATATAATGAACGGTCATTTTTGCTACAGAAACTTTTAGATTAAAGCTCGTTTTAAGAAGCAGCATAATGTTGTTGTTTTTTTTTTTTTTTTGTTTGTTTGTTTGTTTGTTTATTTTGTTTTTTTTTTTTTTTGTTTTTGCTATACTCTCCTATCTACTAAATTCTTATTATTCTAATGAAATTTCTTTTTTTCCTCAATTATTGTCGTAATTGACCGTTTTCCAAAACGATTAGAATTACTACTGTTCAAAATGGCAATGAATTTTGTGCTAAAATAGAATGGGTTTACCGTTATGTTTTAATAAACCGTCGGTGTTACAGTTACGAAATACTGTTTGTTTGTCCGAATTTACCTCACAATAAATTGGATAAAATTGTTCCCTGTTGAAAAGCATTACAAAATGGCGACAGAAATATGTTTGAAAATAGTTTCAAATTCTCTAAAGTTCCTATTATAGAAATCGTTTCAAGTACATGAAATTTTTACATTTAATAGTCCTTCTTTACGGAAAGTATTGTGGGAAATGAGCAAGCACTTTCTTCATTTCCATAACGTTGTCTTAATCCTAACACTTTTGGGCGTCAAAGAGCGGCATTGTGTTGGAATGGGCTAATCTGAACAAGTAGATTTAGGAGGTAATAATTGCATCCTAAATTCACTATTTCAAATTCAAACTTTATGGTGTCGTTACTCATTTAAAATGCCATTTCAAAAGACATTATCCGTATTATCTGTAATGTTGGGTTAAAATGTTCTTGAGGATATATTGAAATAAAAACCGTGATGTACATGTACTTGGATAAAAGTCAAGTGGTTATGAAACGGGTTTAAAAATTCTTATGAATTGTTTAACCCTTTCAAAACCGACGAAAATTTGGACTTTCCCAACTCGGATTCTGATTCAGACGTCAAAATGGATGTTTATAAAGACACAATTTGTGTAAAACAAAGGACAAAAATATTGAGACAAAAGGAGAAATTGCTGATTATCAGCAATTTCTTCTTTTGTCTAAATGTTTTCACAAGTATTTCCTACGAGGGACGTCAAAACCAGGTCTTGTTTAGAAAAGGGTCAATCCTTGTTTAAAGCTCGAATTTGTCATAATTCAAAGACACTGACGACCTCAAAATTACTTAAAGGAGACAATGTTTATGACAAATATTTTTCTTTTCCCAGGTACTTTTTTCTGTTGTATCTGTCGTTTTGCAAACAAGTCATTGTTTTGGGGACTTCCAAACTATTGAGAGAAATGGAGACAATGCTTATAAACAACGTGTTTTCTTTTCCATGAACAATTGATTTGTCATTGTTTGAGACTTTTGATACTTAGAAAACTGTTAAAGACGGAAAAGGTTTGTCGATAGAAGATAATGATTGAGTTTGTGTAAATAGAGCACAGAAATCATTGCGAGAAAATAAAAATAAAATGGTGGTTTTCATCATATTCTTCTTTTGTCTCAGTGTTTTTAAAACTTCTACAATTCCGAAATTACTGCTTTTACAAATCTGAAAAAATCAACGCTTAGATAACAATTTACGAGATATTTCCATTTTTATGCCCCCGCTTCGAAAGATTTGGGGCCTATAATTTTCTCCTGTTTCTCTGGCTGTCTGTCATTCCGAAAACATAAAAAAACTTCACATTGTTATTTTCTTCAAAAAAAGCCATTTCGGGGGCATTGGTGTTTCACAAACACATTTTGTTTTCTTTAGATTCAATTGTTTTCCAAATCATTCCCAAATTGGTACCTATAAACCAAGAATTGTTTGGTGATGGGATACAAGAGCTCTAAAGATTAAAATTAATTTTAACCCTTACCAAAACGATTGTTCTGAAATAAATCTGACTTGAAATAGACAAAACAAAACAATCGTTGCTTTTCTTTAAAAAATCGTAACCACATATTGTTTAAGCTGCAGAAACGATGTTTTTTTTAAAGAAAAAACGACGGATTGTTGTTGTAAACAGAAAACTTGCAAGTATACAGTAGAACAAAAGCATTTTCGTGAAAATGTAAAAATAATGCTAGTTAATCGTCATTTATTTCTTCTTTTCTTTAGAATCTTTTCAACAACGACAAAAAAAACAACAAAAACAAAAAAAAAATAAAAAAACAACAACAAAAAAATGCAGAACAAAAATCGTACAAAAAATCTACAGCCTCAATCAATCTGTTGTTACAGTGATTTTGATGGAAAGCGGTTTAACCCTTTCCTAAACAAGACCTGGGCCCCGTTTTACGAACGAACGTACGATTATTTTTTGCGTAATGAATTGTAACAACAAACCTGATTGGCCTAATCCGATTTTTCGTGCAATCAGATGCCTTGTTACACAGTTTACACAACAAAATGATCGTAAGTTCGTTAGTAAAACGGGCCCCTGGTTTTGAAGTCCCTGATAGAAAAGGCATGGGAAAACATTGAAACAACAGAAGAAACTGCTGGTAACCAGCAGTTTCTTCTTTTGCCTCAATATAGTATGTGCTATATTTTTCACAAATCCCGCCTCTATTAACTTCCGTTTTGACATCTGCATTAGATTTTTAGTTGGAAAAGTTAAATTTTGCCGTTTGGGAAAGTGATAAGGCTTGTTTAGGAAAGCTCTGGGGATCCTACCCTTTTCCCAAACAAAACATTGTTTTGACGTCTCTGTTGGGAAACACTTTGGAAATCATTTAACCCTTTCCCAAACGACAAAATTTTAGGGTGATCCACTTCAAAAACTGTAAAAAATGACAAAATGGATGTTATTAAAGATATAATTTGTGTAAAATATGACATAGAAAATATTGAGACAAAAGGAGAAACTGCTGGTTATCAGCAGTTTCTTCTTTTGTTTCATTGTTTTCCCAAGCCTTTTCTATTAGGGACGTCAAAACCAGATCTTGTTTGGGAAAGGGTTAAAGAACAGAGGATACTGCAGATAACCAACCTGTTCTCCTTGTATCCCAATATTTTCTGTGCTATAATATTTCATACTTTAACACTTTCTTTATTTGCGTCCATTTTATTGTCTGCAGCAACTTTAGAGTCTGGACAGTCCAATTCTCTGCCGTTAGGGAAAAAGTCTTTCTAAATTATCAACCGACCTTGTCGAGATATTAAATTAGTATCTTGTTTGGGAAAGGGTTAAGGCATTTTCAACAGAAGAGATAGTTCTTTGTTTAAGTCGGACGAATTTGGTTGTATGTACGTAGGCCCGATCGAAATGGAAGGACAAAATTGGAAGTCAGTGTGTTTTGTGTATTTTATAACCATGATGCTGATGTGCAGCTTCATAACAGGTAATTCTTCTTTTTCTTATCCGCACTAGAAAATATATAAGACCAATTAAAGAATTGGAAATTGAAAAATAATACGATTAAACGTTATTTACGACAGTTTTAATTGGTCGTCGATAACTTTTTTATCAGCTGATGTGAAATTACCATAGCAATTGAAAACGGCGTAAAACCCCAATTAACCCAAACTCATTAAAAATCAGCTGATAAAACGTAACGTAGTTTTTTTGTCATTTATTATCTGGTTTGAAAAGAAGATCTACAACGCCTAGCTAGTTACTGACGTTTTTCCACTTCTGCTTAAAAAACTTAATCGGCCCATACACGATCAATTTCATTGACAATATTACTGAGTCTTAATATTGACAATATTTTTCTTGAAATTAGTCAGGTACATGTATTAACCCATTACCATACAGTGACTCTTTTTGACTCCATATAAGCTAATGTCTTTGAAATACATTGTGGAAAATGAATAAATTGCTTGTGACAAGCAATTTCTTCATTTCCCACAATGTTTTCTACACAAGAAAACTGAAAAATGAAACATTTTGTTCACTTTAAATCGTTGTCGGCAACATTTTTAAATTTGGACCAGTCTAAAACTTTGTCGTTTGGTTATGGGTTAAACTTTTTTTTGACATTTTTTTTTTAAATTCTTGTGTCACATCTTTCTAAGCCGTTTGTTGATTACTCGGCCGCGGCCATCGCGTAGTTGGTAGCGCATCTACACCGCACTCAAGAGGTCCCAGGTTCGATCCCCGGAGGGCGCAAATATCCTTTCTGACAAAAATATCACCCACCAATGGTCTGATATCGTAAACCTTTGTGGGTAAGCAGCTAGAGGCTCGGTTAGGGTGTTGTGGTAGTACTGGTATGAGAAACAACATAAATCCATGGTTAGGTGCCGCCGTGATATTACCATAGCAGAGTAAAACGGCGTTAAACCCCAATAAACTCAAACTTATTCAAAAGCAGCTGATAAAACGTAACGTAGTTGTTCTTTGTCGACGATAATTATCAGCTGATTTGAAAAGAAGATAGACAACATCTAGCTATTTCCTGGCGTTTTTCCACTTATGCTACAAATTGAATTCAATTTGAACAATTTCTTATCATTTTCCAAATTCTTGTGTCACATGATTCTGCACCGTTTGTTTTACAGGTGCTAGTGGAATACATTGTTTCGTGGGTAAGGTACCAGGGCCGCAATACATTACATTCTATGGCAATGGTGGGTCCTGTTATGGAGTATACGTTAAGGGAAAAGGTGAGACTCTTGGTCAGTTTTAACCCTTTCCCAAACGACAAAATTTTACGGTGATCCACTTCAAAAACTGCCACAAATGACAAAATTGATGTTATTTTAGATAGGATAAGTGTAAAATGTGGTACAGAAAATATTGAGACAAAAGGAGAAACTGCTGGTTATCAGCAGTTTCTTCTTTTGTTTCAATGTTTTCCCAAGCCTTTTCTATTAGGGTCGTCCAAACCAGGTCTTGTATGGGAAAGGGTTAAGGTAGTCCACCCGTAATGCGATTCACGCGACGTCGATATCTTTTACGCGACTTCGTGAAACATGCGTTATGTATCCGGAACTATTCAGGCGAGCGACGTCATATAAATTCGGAGGTAGAATGGACCACCGCAGAATATTTACGACGTCGCCCAAATACATCAAATAATTCCGATGTCGCATGAATATCATTAAGGATAAATATAACAAATCTTTAAAAAATGTTCTTTCTCAATCTTTCGACATAAAAAGCCTTTATCAAGAGGAAAGGTTGGGTTTTTTTTTTCTTAAAAAAATATCAAAAATGTTGCGTCTCGTGATTCCCCTCCATGGGATAGTTTATTTTTGATGTATTATCAACTCGGTTAAACTTGATCAAGCGGTCGTGCAAAGATCGAGCTCGGTACGTATGTGTGATCGAGATTGGCTGAGGGTATCTAGATTTGACTGCATCGTTTGGGCTTCCTATTCGGCATGAAAAATATATCAGTGTGCGATCGAGTAGAAAATGTATCGAGAACGAATGTGTATTGATCGAGTAGAAGATCGATCTGATCGTCTGGAGATTGACTTTGACCGGGTTGATATTATTAACTGACCTGTATCCTAGGGTTAGGGTTAGGGCACTCGATCATCTCGACTTGTACTCGAGTGATTCACGACCGCATCTCGATCCATGCGACCTCTGCTCAATCTGTCGAGCTGGCCAAATCGACTAGAGAGGTCTGATTTGATCAACTAGAGTTCGAGAAAAAGTCATTTGGTTGGGTTCGAGGTAGTCCAACCTGAATGAGATTCGCGCGACGTTGGAATTATTCGGTCGACGTCGAAAACATTCGGCGGTGGAACTTTTCACCGCCGAATTTTTACGACCGCGCCCGAATAGGTTCTGATACGTAAGGACGCCGCCCGAAAAAAAAAATCCGATGTTTTATGAACCTCAAAATGGCCACATTACAGAAAATTCTACCTTAATTGAGTAATTTAACCGATCGGCTCGATCGAAATTATCTGATTAACGGTAGAAACCTAGCATAATGTTCTTGATTTTTTCTTGCAGGACCTGTACTATACGACTGCACGTTTCAGCAGCATAAACCCGGATGTGCTAAAACGGGGCCGGAAGGGGAATTAACGTGCTATTGTAATAAAAATTATTGTAATAAACCAGATATTTAACTTGTTATTGTTATTTAAACAATTGTATTGAGCCGGGATATGGATAAAACGTCCCTTATAGCATTTTTTAAAAATGAGCTTCAAGATCAGCATGTTGTCAAATGCATTCCAATATACATCCATGATTCTCTCTGTAAGCTACTACAGTTCATGAAGAAGCTATTAGAGAACAACATGGATCTTTGTTGGACTCAAAAGCCTTACGATAGGCCCTACGTTTTTCCAGATTCAGGCTCAATTATAATAATCATTAATTGAAATGTTATTTATTGGGATACTCAGGCTATTAAGACTTTCCTGACCGACAGATCTCCTATTTAAAGGCTGCTGCAGACAATGAATTGGGCTTTAATAGAGAGTGCTTTGCCTAAGTAATAAAGCATAGAAAATATCGAGACAAATGGAGAAAATGCTGGTCACCAGCATTTCTTCTGTTGCCTCAATGTTTTTCCAAGCCTTTTTTATTAAGAACTTTATGGTAAAGTCTTGTTTAGAAAAGTACTCACTTGTTGTTATAATGTTGATAATGTTGATATAAACTAAATCGAACCTTTAACCCTTTCCCAAACGACAAAATCTTGTACTGGAACGATTTGAAAGCTACTGACGACGAAGAAGAAGTTGTAAATTAAAACGGTTTTAGTGAGAATTATAGCATAGAAAATAATAGAGAAAAGGACAACTTGCTGATTTTAGCAACTTCTTCTTTTCCTCCAATGCTTTCCTATCCTAAACCATTTCAGTTAAGAGTTGATAAAACCGTTGTTTTGGGAAATGGTTAACTTTGTATTATATACTGAACAAAAGTGAAAACGCTACACTTTAAGATCTCTTATTTCTGGAAAAGTATCGAACTAATAGAATGAATTATATGTTGACGTTATTTCCCAGGCTTTCAGCAATCGTTTGGTCGAAATTTCATTGCCTTGTCTCCATTAATGTCAGAGTTACAGCCCTTAATGAGTTTAGAGCTAATTTCATCAAATGCCGCATTTGCGCATGCGCAGAAAACTTTTCATTATTTCTTCGGAATTTGTCATATTCAGGTTGCTAAAAAAACACTTAAAATCTCACTTATTTCTTGTAGCAAACTCTAAAATCAAGGTCGAATTTGTCGATTTTGCGAATTACCTCCCTTTTACATAAACAAATAGGGAATTTAAAATGTTTGGTATTCACAAGTTTATCACGGTTTTCAATTGGTTTTTTTGCAACATCATGCAGACCTTACAGAAGACTTTTGAACCCTTTCTTCGACTAGGTTTTTTCCCAGATGTCCATGCAATAGCGATTTGAATTTCCTATAGAGATTGCATTATAAAATTTTCAAGCTTTGGAACATGATGGAAATTCTGCTTTTCAAACACCATTTTCTAAACGATGAAAGACTTTTATGCAAGCTTCTTTACATTTCCTGACTGATGACTTGTCAAACTACCATTCCGTGCAGTCCGGCATGGTTTGCGTTCTTCTGATTGGATTTCCTGAAGGTTTAAATTGTGTTAAATTTCCGTTCAAATTGTACACCTGAAAAATGGACCCCTGTCACATTAAAAGAGTCCGTATTTCATCCTCGTAATTAAGATCCACGAAACCTTTAGTGTTTGGCTTAGCCAAGTCAATGAACAATGCGAAACACTTTCATTTGATTTGTTTACTTGATGTATGTAGAAGAAATATGACAAGCAAAGTAGGTGTAGCGTTTTCACTTTTGTTCAGTATATTTTCGGCTATTGTAATTAATCGACTGTTTAATTTTCTATTATGATCGTAACTTGTGTAATTATACATAATGATTGTACTAATGATTGAATTGTGAGTGGGAGTTATTTAAACTTTTGTAATGAACAAAATTGTTCATTACTGAAAGTGGAAATTTGTTTTATTGAAAGTGGAAAAAAACACTTAACTTGTGATTGTAATGTTAAAAATTTAATTGATTTTCAAAACAATAACATTTAAAATTGGGTGGCTTACGACTGTTCTTATATATTGATATGATTATGTAGCCAAGGTCTTCCAGTCTAACTCTTCTGAATTATAGACAGTTTCTGCTTTGACGCATCACTTTATCAATCTTTGTCAAATAACTACGCAGTGCGCAAAACTGCAATATCCTGTCGCCAAAAAAGTAGCAACAGAAAATTGCTATAAAAACTATATTTAGAATATCTATTATAAAATCACGCTTATTTACTCCCTCAATTTTCTTATCGACAAAAAAATCTTTAATTAATTAGGTCATTTCATAAAAGTTTACCTGTCGTATGACAATTTGCACTGACGTCAATTCTGCTAGAGTTTTACGGTCGCTGACATATTGAAACTAGTTCGACATAAACCTATCCGAGAATGCCAAAACTAGATAGGTCGGTATATGTGGATGTCATCTGGTGGTAGGTCATGTTTTGAAGCGTGTTATGAAAAATGTAATGATGAACAATGCTAGAAGTTTGGTCGTTTTACCCGTTAATTAATTGTGTGTGAATGTATGTAGTTTTTTATGAAAAACAAATGTAGTGATAATCGATCTTTCAATTGTTGCCTGTAAGTTAATTATATATTTTGATTATATGTTTTATTGTAGCATTTTATGAAGTACAAATGTGTTGATGAATAATGCTATGTAAAATCGATTTAGAATTAAATCTTTGTTTTCTTTCTTCGCATGTTGTTTGGGTCTGTTTTAACCCTTTCCCAAACGACAAAATTGTAGGGCGATCCACTCCAAAGACTCTCACAAAAGACAAATGGATGTAAGTAAAGACAAAATATGTGTAAAATATGGCACAGAAAATATTGAGGCAAAAGGAGAAACTGCTGGTTACCAGCAGTTGCTTCTTTTGTTTTAATGTTTTCTCAAGCATTTTCTATTAAGTACGTCAACACCAGGTCTTGTTTGGGAAAGGGTTAAGGTAAGGCGTGCGTAATGCACTCCCCGAATTATCGTTATATTTCGACATATTCCGTGACGTTCGTAGGACCGAGCCTACACTATTTAAAGCACTGTTAGATGCAATATCGCCTGTTTTTGTACAAACGGAAATATTTGAGCGTGCTCAGATTTCTTGGGAATTTTCTAAACAATTTTTGTGAAAATGTTTCTAAATTGTTTGAAGAGTAGGCAAAAAAAAACTAAAAAAAGGTAAAAATTCAAATGATGAAAGCAATAAAAATTACCTCCCTTTAAAATCGTCTTGGAAGCGTTTAAAATCTTCTATTCGCACCATACAGATTTCGTTCCATAACTAATTACACAGGCCTTACCTTAAGCCGACAGGCCTTGACTTTTTGGGTCGATCTTTTGGTATATTGTCATTGCCATGACTACTGGCCCTTGAAAATTAAGGGAGTCGACTCATTGGGATTCATGCGACTTAGGGGTTTTTCGTGTGTCTTCGTTAACATTCGTTACGTATCCGAATCTATCTGGGTGACGTCGTAAGCATTCGGGAGTTGAATGTTCCAACCGGAAAATTTACGACGTCGCCCTAGATTATTCCGATGTTGCGTGAACCATTTTAGGGGTTGACTACCCCAACTTTTTACCAAAAATTCTATGGTTTCGACGGCCCTAAAATAAAATAGTCTAGGAATACTTTGAGAGAAAAAAACAGTGATAATCATCAGTTTCTCTTTTTGTCTCAAAACTATTTTAGGGTAAAACTTACACATATTCTACTTCTAATATCAATTATATTGTCTTTTGCAGCCACTTACATTTTTTCAGTTTAAGGAACAATTTACCATGTTCTACATGAAGACTACAATTCTCGATTCTGTCGCAATTGTCGATTACACACGGCGGATTCAGCATGGATCCATTCTGAAAGCCAGGAGGTTCGTCTCATATGACGCAGTAATCGTTATTAGTCGGAATTCTTTATTGTGCATACTGAAACACTTGTACAAAAAGGCCATTATGGATGCTAAGTGTAATTTTAGCTTTCTTCCTATCATATGTTGAGTGTTGTAGCAAGTTTCAATCTCCCTGCGTATAGGACATGTTATGCTAGAATCTTTTCAAAACAACTGATTTTTATGCTTAATTTGAAAGCCACCGCAGACGACAAATGAGTAAAACTAAAGGTAAAAAATGTGGATGAAATAGCACAGAAAACATTGAGACAAAAGAAGAAATAGCTGATCACCAGCATTTTCTTTTTTACCTCAGGTTTTTCTCAAGTAATTTTCGTTATGCAAGAAGGTGGGGCACTCTTGATCTGAG